>JAVGVS010000110.1:910000-990000 GCA_032718565.1 Distichodus sexfasciatus
GATGTCGACTGCTCGTGGCCGCTCTATGCTCTAGAGCAGGGGTTGGCAACTCCTGGTTAAGTCCGGGAGGTTTTCCGTCCTACCTCATCAGTCTCTTCTGGTGATTATCTGGCTGAGACCAGGTGTGGATGTTCTGAAATCCAGTTGGATGGAAAACCCCCAGGACACCAGACCACCAGGACTGTAGTTGCCTTGACACCTAGAAGTAAGACACACGGTTATGGACCAAGAAGTTGTGGATTTGAGTTTGAGTCTGTCCTGAGAAAGACCTTTAAATTTTAGTTGCTCCTGAGAAACCGACCCTGTAATAAGGGAATTTAGGGATATAGGGATGTACGATTTGTGTTTTTCATGCGTACATCTGCCGATACCGACTTTGCTCGCCAAAAATTCCACTGCACGCTCAGAATTTTGGAACAAAAATAATGCCATAACCTTTCTAACGCAGCGCCAAGTCAAGCGAGCGTGAAAGCAGGTGGAGCGAGGGCAGAGCCTTTCCAGCGACACTTCCCGCCCTGAGTGGTGTACCAACTCAAACTGGGCGCTTGTGACTCTCCATGTGCACTACCTAGTGCGTAAAGAACCGTTAAGCTACAACCCCGGCTACTTCCTCAGATGCATATTACCTCATAGAAAAGTAACCCCTGAGGTAGGACTCCAACCCACGACCTCTTGGTCCAGAGGTGAGAGTCCTAACCACTAGGTCACCACCACCTTTTGTAGAGAAGGTTCACGGGGTGTATTCTGGCCTTGGGTCATGTGATGATGTGGTTTTAACAGATGTTCTGTAATAAGGAAGTTACAAAGCAGAACTCTCTGGAATTCGAGTCAGCAGTCTTCACCCTTTGGCCACTCCCTCATAAAGCCAACTTTCGATTGTCAAACTGCTGCGACGTTCTGCGAGTTATGACTGACGTGTTCGTTTTAGGACAAGCTGGAGGACCGGCGTCTTGTCTGAGCTGTTCACGGGTCTTAGATTAGACTGAGCGTGCTCAACTTGGGTTTTCATTCATTTCTCGAAGCTGTTCGAAAGTACAGCATGGTGTAAAGAGAGTTTTCCACACCTGACGTAGAAGCCATTTCCCATCTGAAGGAAGGGCTACGGTGTGTAAACTGTGGAAGTGATTTACAACATAACTCAGCTTGAGTGATGATATCTAATGTCATCTTTTATTCTACTGGTTTATCTACTTGTACCTGTAGTCGTGATTCCGATTCTTTTTAATCCATAATGTCAACGACAAAACTCGCACAGCGCCGCGTTATCAAGTGGAACCAGAGCAGGTTCCGTCGAAGAGGTCTCACGATTCGATTCAGTTACCATTATCGTGTCGACGATTCGATTCGATTCAATTCAATGCATCATGATGCCTCCATCAATTTTTCTACATAACTCACGTTGCACACAGATTGGGCACGGATGGCAAATTGGACAGCCGTAGTTACTACCGGAATGTTCTGTTGTAACTAGAATTTTCGGCCGATTTTTCACTCGTGCGTCCTTGTTTTGGGATCGGCGTAATCGTGCGTCGCCAGGCACGCACTAAACCAGCAAACCAGCAAGAATATGAATTGAAATAAATAATAATAGTCGTTAATAAGTTGTTATTGTCTGATTAAAATGATCGTCCGGTTTCCATGTGCACACGCGTCACACCCCTAGGACACCCATCTTTCAAACCTAGCAACGTCCCTGGTGAGCATCTGGGTGGTTGTCGTTGCTGTTGTTGTTCTTCTTCTTTTCCTTCTCCTCCTCCTCCTTCTTCGACTTCGACGTTAAAAGTTCCGGGTACGGGAGTGTGACGTGTCGTGATAGCGTGAGCAGTCAGGGCAGAATCGGGAGCGTTGAGTTTGAGCTGAAGGTTGACAAAAACGACGGAAGATGTCGCACAGCGTACGCCCAGCCTTACCATAATGTCCATCATGTTGCTCCTGCTCCTAACACTTGTTAATAAACGTCATGCATAACGCATGCGTCAATCTCGTAGAGTTAGTCTGACCACAGGTCGCACTGAGGAACTTGAACAACTTGATATGACTCAAGAGTTGCGATGACTTACTTTGCACAATCGCAACAGGAAGCAGCAGGACTCGCTAATACGATGATGGAGGTTTTGATGGTTGGCCAATATTAAGAGTGACTATAAAATGAAGACGACCTTAAAAATCATTGATTAAGTCTTTTGATGGATTACTGCCAATATATATATATAATACATAAGAAACATATGTCCCAGTGCTTCCCTCACTGCTATGGGCACCTGTGTATTGGTGAGAAAACGGAATGTCACCATATGTCGTGTTGGCACCGTTCAGGACGTACAGGAGTGACGATGCGGGCAACGTTCCTGTTCAAAAGAGGCAGCCAGAAATGGACTTGATACTGTCTTTTTTGCTGTTGGCAAAGAGAATGATGAAAATACATTATTATTCAGACCCTCCAGGATTCCCCGATGTTGCGATCGCAGCTGTTAACGCAAATTCAAGCCGATCCCCCGCGAATCCATTACTACCGTGCAGTTTTGACCTTTTTTTTTCCTCTCAATTTCTCCAGCAAATCGCTGAGCCATACGTCTGCGAACTCACTTCCTAGTTAAGCTTAGAAGACGGAAACGTGTGTGATAAAAACGAAACTAAACGATTAAATAGTAATGCTTTTGTTCCCTTCATTTTAATTAATTGTTAAAGGCTCATTATAAAGGGGGACGAAATCGCAAAAATTTCCGCAACTTCATGACAACAAACGCCTAAAAACACCGAAACTTTCGCAATTTCTGTCTTTGAAAAGCTGCCGCAAAATCAGGCCTTTTAGCCCGCGACAATCTCAAAAAAGGCCCGCGAAATCCTGGAGGGTCAGATTATTAGTGTCGATCACAATGCATCCTGTCAATTTTTCTACATTACTGCACATTGCACGCAGATCGGGGAGCCATAGTTACTCGCAAGGCATCGATTATGTGATTAATTTCATCACCCCTATCAGAAAGGCATCGCAACTTCAACTTTCTACGTTGGTAGCTATGATCATGAAGGCCGACACTACACCTTTAAAAGCCAATTTTCCTGTTTATTTTGTGATTTTTACTTTTTTTTTCTAAATTCTTAAAAAATTTCTCTGTCCTACTAAATAACATTAGTACTTCATATATATATTTTATCTTAACTGTCTAAGCACGATCCAACAAAGCAAATTCAGTATGTGAGGACGTACTTGTGAACCTTCACTGGTCTCACGTTTTGATGATGATTATTAAGTCAACGATTCCATTCGATACGATATCTCTATGCATGTTATCAATTTTTCTACATCACATTGCACGCAGATTGGGAGCCACATTACGACAAGCGATGTCATTACGATATAATTCAGGGGTTTTCAGCTGTTTTCTGTCCCAGGGACCACCACTTTTTAAATATCTGCATTAAATTAATTGTTCGTAATGATGTTCCAAATCCTCTGGAAATGTCTCAAAAACGGAAAATATGAATAATTTATAAAAAGTGATTTCAGTAGTGAAGCTGGACTGCTTGGGGGCAACGGCCGGCCGGTTGAAAACCTCCGTTATTAGAATCGATTATGGTCTGCCAATGCATCGATGCAGAGTCGTCCACGTCTACGCCGGGATGCACCGATTACGCGATTCATTTCAACACCCCTACAAATGTTTTTTTTCCAACTTCCATCCCGAATCAGATCAGTGGTACAAAGGCTGTCCTGAGTCACCTTGGAGATGGATGTGAGCGGAGGGCAGGCTGGGTTAATGATTAATACGGGCACAAAAAGACGATCCATTCCAGCCTTTGACCCTCACTACAAAGTCTTTGACTGAGGAGATGAGACTCCAGATATTTTTGGGGTTCTGGAGTTGTGTTCCAGTTTTGTATTCTGCAGTAGGTCGTAGCGTCCTCTTTCTTGGAAGCACTGATCACTCCGGCATTCGGGGCTTCAGCTAATCAGACATATGGGAGGGTCAAAAAAACTGAATAGTATCAACAGAATTTCAGAAAATAACTAAATGTAAGTTTTGATTCATTTTTGATTCCCTTTTGTCTCCCTATTTAGCTTAACAGACCCTTTAGACTTTGTACATATCGTTTAAACTACATCAAGTGACTTGAAATAAAAGTAAATTAGGACGGAGGGCTGTGAGGGTCTTGGGGGTCTTGTAAGTGTAGGTGTAGGTCTGGGTCTGTGTGTGTGGCTGCGTTTGCGTGCGTGTTCGGTGCCTGTTTTTCAGCGAGCGTTTGGAGTTAAAAGGAGAAAAGGGCCCTAAGGTGCCACTTGCAGCTGTTGTCAAGAGATTTGGGATTTCTCCCATCTCCATAGCAACGTTGTTATTTCTGACGGTTTACTCTGTGTGTGTGTGTGTGTGTGTGTGTGTTTTCCTCCCACAGCCTCTGAACTGTACTCTAAATCTGCTGAAAACACATTGACTGAAAGCTTCATACTCAAGACATTCTTACCACACCATACATCCACAACAGCTTGATATTTAAATATATATGTATAGATAGATATAGTTATACATACACTGTGCCACTGACTGCTTAGACTATGAAAATATGATGAATTATTATTTTGGGCCATATTTGAGCTTGGCTCACAAACAAGATCTTGAAACTGAGCGCTATGCCATGGGAATTGGAAACTGGAAACTGTCAAATGAGTGCAATATTTCGAAACAAAATCGAACAATTTGAATAAATGGAAATTTATAGAATGGAATAATAATCCAAAATCGAATAAATAAAATCATATTTAATTGTATTGTACCTACACCTTTCATGTGTGGAACCGTCGAATTGCTGGTGTGTTTTTGGGGGCCGGGAACGGAGTCATTTGGCGGATTAATATAGCGAAAATTAATCTGTCTGAGAAGCCATAAATCATAATAAACCATTGTCTATCAGAAATACTCCGTTCTTACACAGTATGGAAAAGTATGGAATTTCCACGTCGGGTTTAGCATGATAAAAAGGAAAACAGGGCGGCTTTTGTTATTATTAACAGATCATTAATAACCACTATGATGGTATTTTGTTCAATGTTATGTTTGAATAACGTTTAAAAAAATTGACTTAATATTTTGTTTCACGTCTATCGCAGTGTTGGGGTAACATGTATTTCAGTAACGCATGTTACAACACATTTTTAACCAGAAATTTAGTGCTGTTTTGTTTTCATGAGAAAAATCCCCAACAACGCGAGACCTTTGTCACCTTTTGCTCACACAAATAACAATTTCCCACAGAGTGTATGTTTACAGTCATTACGCCACACCACATCGCCCTCCACTGGCTGTAGAATGAATTGCAGTAAACTAGGTTTTAGCCACACTTATTTTGGTGAAAGTGACTCAAAAGTAATGCAGGTTGTGTGACGCGTTACAATTCTGAGACGGTAATATTGTGAAAAGTCAAATGTTTTACTTTTTGGAAGTCGCTGCTCATGAGATACGCTGTGTCTATATAAAAAGTCGCACAATGGAGCGTTGTATTGAAGGCTGGAGCGTGATTCCACACGCAGCTCGCGCTATCACATCCGCCGCGAGATAAAACTGGTTGGAAGGTCAGAAGCCAATCTTGTGTCACTGATATTCCTTGTTGCCGATGGCGATCGTGTCTTGGATCATCGAATTCGTCTTGGGTTACAAATTCTGCTTTTTCACCAACATTTTTCAAAACAATAATAAGCCGTAAATCATTCCTGAAACTCCAAAATTCCAAATCAAATCCGAGTTTTCACCCTTCAACCTTCGAAACGAACTCAGATCGATTTATCAGCATCATATTTGCCTTGTGCATTATGAACACAAAGCGCTGATTTATAAAATGTTGTGTTCACATCTACTCCTCTATAAAGAAACCAAGCTCTAGAAGTGGTCCGAAAAGTGGACCAACAGAAACGTTTTTGTACCACTGAGGTACTCATGAGCAAGGTACCGTCCCCGGGCCACCCACTGCTCCTTCACGGATGGGTCAAATCCAGTGCACTGCGTGCTGTGAGGTGTTCACAATGACAAATAATCATTTACGTTCACTAAAGGTCTAGAGCTTCAGATGAACCAAAGTTTGGGCTGAAGTGGTCCAGAACCGAGTACCCAGGGGACTAGATGTGAAAACACCCTGATGTTCTGCATCGATTGTGCAATGTAGTATTGCTGATAATCGAGTTTTATTTTACATTTCTTGTTGTTGGTATGTAATCAAATATTAATCGTTCGTGTACAGCGTCTCTGTAACGCTATTCGGCGAGCGGCGCTCTGAAATCGAGACTATTATTATGAACTCTGCTGGGACTCGTTACTAAGGAACCAGAGCACAGTCAATCTAATTTATTCATTTATTCTTGTCGTCCAACAACAACGAGAGAGGGACTTGTTAACAATACGCTGTGAGAGAGAGAAAATTTGGTGCATTGCAAGGTCATAACCCTGCTTTATTTCAGGAATCGTTGCCAGATCCCGCCTTGTTATTTAATGAAAGTGGGATTAATTAATGAATTAATGATAAGGAAGTTGAGGAACACTGTTTTAATTGCAGTTCCATCGTTATCGCATAATGTTAAAATTAGAGTTTTAGTCGAAAATATGACCAAATTAAAAACTAATGATGCACCATAAGGAAATTATTGGCCGATGCCGATATCCGATATTTTCATGCTTGTATCGCCGATGCCAGGCAGAGCTACGCACGTTAAGACAAAGTTCCACTGCGTGCTCAGAATTTCGGCACAAAAAAAGTCTGACATTTCTAACACAACGCCGAATGGAGCGAGTGTGAAAGCAGAGCGGAGTGAGGGGGGAACATTTTGAGTGTAGTGTACAACATTTTAAGAAAATGTCACTTCCCACCCTATGTAATGTACCAAGTCAAATAGGGCGCGTGTGACACTTCATGTGCACTACCTAGCGCATAGAGAGCCATGAAGCTACAACCCCAGCTATTTCCTGAGATGCATACTACCTACCATACTATTGAGTGCAGTAGTACGCAGCCCATGTGCAAGCTCACATTCGACAAGTGAGGCAAACGCGCAGTTTAGTCTAAAAAATTACTTGTGCAGGCAAAGTTGAGCAAAAGAAGATGAGATTTTGCTTACGAACGTTCCACTGCGTGCTCAGAATTTGGCACAAAATAATGCAATACATTTTAAGACAGAAGGCATGGGCCGTATAAAATCCCACCTCGGACTTGACACAAGCGCTATCTTTCCGATTTACGAGAAACGTGTCATAAAATATCGGTTGAAAATGTCGGGAAATGCATTGGTCCAGTGCAAATATTGAGCGATTCCGATATGATTCTGATATTGTCGTGCGTCACTATTAAAAACTGAAAACACACCTCGACTTCACCACAAAGTGACATCATAATCTATATGACGTCTGACCAGTGCTTTCATTTTGGATCGATGCTGTGGACTCATTGATCCTCGATGTATCAATGACATATCGATTCACATTTGATGTATCGTTACACGTCAACCGACGAGCTGAACTGACTCAGCACTAAAGAAGCCGATCCTGTTGGGATTACAGCCGAGTCTGGCGACCATTTTTTTTTTTCCCAGATTAATTATTCCTTCTCCGTCCTTCCTCCCACCCCCGAACCTCCCCCCACCCCCCATGGGGTTGAGGCGGACCCTCAGGCTTTTTCCTTCCCTCCCCCCCTCCGTCAACGTGAGCGACTCAAGAGAAAATGGCTGCTGCTGTTTCCAGCTCTTGTTTGCACATCTGTCAGGAGGTGACCAGCCAGGAGGAAATGGGGCTCTCTGCAGACTCAGACACACACACACTCCTCCTCCTCCACCTCCTCCCGCTCTTTCTCTTCTCCTTTTTTCCACCCTTGACTTCTTTTCTCGGCAGCAGTGCGGGTTTTCCACATTATTCACACGCCCGCTCGCTAAAAAAACAAAAAACAAAAAGCTCTTACTCTGTATTTATGAAATCAGTGCATTTAACAGTTTTGATTTTGCTTTTAATGACAAATGTAGTTAAAACGTTGTCTTTTATTGTTGCTTTCACAGTGGGTTAAATAATTTTTGTGATAATTACCATTGTGAACACACCAAAGCACAGCACATAGCGCACCACAACCAAATGTGACTACTACCTTTCTCACGAGTACCTCAGTGGTACCTTTACTGGGTCCGGGACTTGAACCAGGGACCTTCCGATCACACGGCCAACTCCCTAACCGTTACACTACCAACTGCTGCTACCAATACTAACAGCAGTTCACACATTCTGGCTAATGGCTTCATATTCCACCCCTGAAGGATTGTCGTCAATGGAATGGCACTTACTGAATAGTCTTTTGGGCTGTAAAAACGCCTTTAAAAAGCCTCAGGGTTTCCGTGAAAGCATCATCCATCACCAGCATTAGGGAAGGAAGCTTTAGGAGACGCTGCACGACTTCAGATTTCTTGTAATAGAGTAGCTACTGTATTAAACGCTAAAGTTTGTGGTCATTTTGTCACTTATTTCCTTCTGTTCATCATCCAGTTTCTGTTTCCAAGACCTGACTGGACTTAAATGCTGTTTTAGATTTATGAAAACGCCAAAAGTCCTTAAATTAAAAAGAGCATTAGCATTTATTCTGTAAATGTGAAATCTATTTGAAATCATAAAAGGTCACATTTTCAACAAGCTGCAGATGATTTTCAGTGTTACAGAGCTTCCCCTTTTTTAACCACAGCAAAAGTTAAAATTCCAAGATTAGTCACAATATGCAGCTCGTATCTCAAATGAAATCATATTCATTTAAAGCTTTATTTGTGTGTTTCTAACAAGCTGTGATTGAGTTCTTAGTGCATGATTTTTTTGATTTTTTTTTATTTGACTTTTTAAATGTATGCATTTTTAAATCACACAGTTGTTTTTTTTTTAACGTTCATAAAATGTTTATCTTTTTCATTATTAAAAAAATGTATTGGGAAAAACGTAAGCAAACTAGCGTACCAAACAACCAGTTTACACCTCTCATTACACAAGTAGCATTTCGTAACCGAATAGAAAGTGACTCATGCTGACGGAAAAGTCCCTTGTTCCAGGTTGTTGTGAGGTGAAAGAATGGGGTTCAGGTCAAACCGTTTTGTTTGACTTCTCAGAAAATGTAACGTAACTGCTCTTCTAACAGCGTTTTGCAGCCGTGACTCACCGACAGATCGCCCGGCCTGCTTACAGAGAACTGGACATAGTTGACATAGTATAAGTTTTTTAGCAGAAGTTATACTAGATTCTCAAACCTTAACAGGAAATAGGACTGAGACCAAAATATCATATTCTGATAGACGTCATTTCATGTCTCGATAGTGAGATATATATATAAATAGCAATAGAGTACATTTTCTGTAAATTCGGTGGAATTTTGGTCAGCAAAACCTTGTGTCTTATCAATGCATAAAGTTATGGAATATGAGTACAAGATATATGTGTATAAGGAATACGGTTGGCATTTCTTTCTATTTTTCTCTCAAGAAAACCTATTTTCATAGTGATGTCTTGGTTAGGGAGTTGGCCCCGTCAACGGAGGTTGCTGTTTCAAGTCCCGTAAAGGAACCACTGAGTTACATTCATTGTGGTAGACTGTGTGTTGTTGTCACAATGACAAATAATCACCCGCTTTCACATATTTCTCATATTAAATTTCTTTGCTCCCATACTATCGATGCTATGTAACCCGTACGGTACCTGTACCCGTACAGTAGTCAGGAAATTAAATCGGTGCATCCCTAGATCAGGGGATTTTTGGCTGCCCATGAAGGAGCTAGGAGCATTAGCTGTTGTTTTCTTGCATCGAAGTCATACGAGACACAATATGATTAAAACTCCAGGTGCCTTACTTACATTTTTTAAAGCTGCGATGTTCTCACAAAGCCCATTCTTGATGCTTGATTAAATGTAATGACACCGAGATCGTTCTGTTCTATGTCAGGATTAAACTGGGATCGGAGCCCCACGTCCCCCCGCCCCAGCTTTAATTAACTTCAGCACATATGTACGAGCAAATCCCGGCACAGATAAGCCTTGTTTTGTGTGGTGTCCTTTGGGAGAGGTGAACGCTGAGGGAGATTTCTAGAAGTGGTAAGGCCAGTAGAATATTATCTGATAGCCGGATTAGCGGTGGAATGAAGACCGACTCATGCATGTTGCTATTGTCAAACAGTACGATGTTGAAAATTGAAATGTTCCCGTTTAATTGATATGCTTACGCTTTGTATAACAGTGAATAACATGAGGTAACACATTTAGGCTTTATTAGCCAAGATCAGTGTGTTCGATGTTAAATGTGTTGGCCTCAATATTTTCGATTGTTGGACATTTTACTTTCATATGATTGTAACAAACATCGCTACGTAAATGCACTGGGGATGATGGGCCTCATTCACATACTTACACTTTACAAATGTACAAATTGTAAACTTCTCAGAAAGTAGCTTAAAAAGAATTTTCATAAAGAATAAACATCATGAAAGTGAAGGCACTTTAAACTCAACGATTCGAAGCTCGAGAAAACAAAAAAGGTGTTCTGTTAAGCTAGCCTGAAGGAGAATCAGGAACATTGTTAGCTGTAAAAATTGTTATCTTGTCCGAATGGGTTAGCCTTGGACGTTGTTAGCTAAGCTGAAGGATGCTCCCAGAAAATGTTAGTTTGATAGAAGTACTAGCTGTGAAAATTGTTAGCTTGCATGAAGCGTTAGCAGTAGAAATTACTAGTTTGCCTGAAGGAGGGCCACAGAAATTGTTAGCGTGTTGAAGGGTTAGCAGTGAAAATTGTTAGCTTGCCTGAAGACTTTAAGGGGTGATTCTTTTCTTTTTGGATGTTTTAAAATTAGTTTTTGTCCCTTTGGAACTCATCACCAACCAAATATTGAAGTAATATCTGTGTTTAAGTGACATCATATGTCTGAAGGGATTGTCCTGTATCATTAGGGGGCAGTTGTTAACCAGGTGACTCTCTGGGACGGTAATTATCTCGTCCTCAAGAGTGTGTCGCTAGTGTCAAAGGGACGGTAACAAGCGGATAACAAGCCCTGACATGTCTCTCTTCAGCCCTCAGTAGTGAACAAGTAGCATTGGGCTGCCTGTGGCTGTGCTAGTCAGACATTAATCCAAGAAAATCAAAATTACAGGCATGAAACTGTGAGTCATGTGTCAGGGCAGTCGGTTAACTTGACTGGAAAATGTTAGCAAACTTAACCAAATTATCCGAGTAGTAATAATACATGACTAGCTAGAAAGACTAGCTAGCTGTGGACTTCCCAGATTAGCCATGGAAGTTGAGACTGAAGGTTAAACGTGAAGATTGGTTAAGTGTGACGAGTCAGGAAAATTGCTAGCTACTTTGAAGGGAAGTCAGGGAACTTGCTAGCAAATCTTAATGAAAGTTAGGAAAATTATTAGCGACTTTGACAGAGAGTCAGTTATTTTGTTAGCTACTTTGAAGACGACTCAGGGAAAATGTTAACTGCTTTGAAGGAGAGGTATGTAAATTGTTAGCTAGGCCGACGGCGAAAAATGTTAGCTTGTCTGAAGTGTTAGCCACGGATATTGTAAGCGAAGCTGAATGTTAGTCGGGGAAAATCTTAGCTTGATAGAAGTGTTAGCTTGCGATTTTTTTACAACTTGTACTGCTATATTTATATTTTATTTTCTATCTATTTATACTGGTACCTTATATATGTCATTTTAAATATTGTTTTACTCTTAATGTCTTGGCAAATTCCTGGTTTATGACAATGTACTTGACAATAAACTTCTGATTCTGATTCTAAAAACTGGCCTCCAAAAAGACACCGCAGCACTTCAGCATGATTAACAGTTGTTGTCTTCAGCATAAACTGATTATTCTAAAGGTTGGTTTGTGTTTTGCAGAGTGGGGGCTGTCCTTCTTGTGTGCCTCGTCCACCGTGGTGGGCTAAGATGAGTATAACAAGCGATGAAGTCAATTTCTTGGTCTACAGATATCTCCAGGAATCAGGTAGCAAACTCTCTTTTTTATTGGATATAAATTAGAGCCTAACTGATGTTAGCCAGTAAGTGTAAGTTGCAGATCAATCATGTTACCTTGTTGAGGACTCTTAAATAACTATGAGAAATGAATGTAAGAAGGAGGGTGAAGGAGCAGTGGGCAGTTGACGTCCCATGGAGCAGTGTTTGGGGATGGAGTACATCAGTGGTACCTTTACCTGTCCAGGATTTAAACCGGTGACCCTCTGATCACATTACACTAATCCCTAATCGTTACACTACAAGCTGCCAAACTGATAAAACTGATAACCTCTTCAATGTATACAAATATAGATCTTATTATAAAAAGCTCCAGGGAGTCGCAGCTTTTCGTCTAAGCGAGCGCCGGCATGAACATTTCATTTGCAGCCCTGATTAATATGAAACGGTGTCATATAACCCAGCAGCAACATCAGATGTGAGCTTATGTATGTGTGAACTGGGACCTAATCAAAGACCGGAGACGGCAAGATCAAAACCACGCAGCTGGCAGCGGCGCATTCGACGTTCTCACACGCCCTCAGATATGAATAGATGTTAGCAAGAAGCCAGCCAATGCCAAATTACCGGTTTTAGTGATTCGGGCTTGTACAGTTAGTTTAACAAGGGCCTCTGAGAAAGGAGTCTGCAATAAACGTAATTATACTTGAGGTAAAATTACAATCATGGTGTTTGTAGCTACACTGTGTGGTTGTGACATTTGAGTTTGCCTTCCTATTTTTGTATGGCACCACTGTGTGTAGCCACAAAGAAAGCTATTATGAGAGCCTGCATCACTTTTACAATTAGTAAAATTGATTTTAGTTTGAAATCGTCAGAATTCTGTACGTTTTCTGACATTTTATCCCTTGCTGTTTTCAAGTCGTCACCACCAGTGTTGGGCGAGTTACTTGCAAAAAGTACTAGATTATAGATTACTATTTACTGTAATTTCAAAGAAATGGGTTCCATTACAATACTGCTGTCTCTGAGTTAAAATAAGTGTGGAAGTAGGACATTGTAAAATGCTAAAATGTAGTTTACTGCAGTTCATTCTACATCCAATGGAGGGCGATGTGGTGTAGCCATACACTCTGCAGGAAATAGAGCTTTTACTGATACTCTTACAGACTTACAGTGTAGGTAATTTATTAAAATCAAAACAAAACAGCACTAAATTTCGAGTTAAAAGTGTGTTGTAACTTTTGCTACTGAAATATGTTACGAGTTTAATATTACTGAAATTGTTTTAGTAATACCTTACAAAGTAATACATTACTGTAACTGTGTTAGTTTTGTAACACGTTACTCCCGACATTGGTCAGCACAAGTTCCCATCTATATAGGGCAGTTGGTGGCGTAACGGCAGGGTGTAGAAGGTCGCAGGTTCGAATCCAGGGCCGGTACTCACGAGCAAGGTACCGTCCCAAAGCACTGCTCCCCGGGCGCTTGTTAGCTGCCCACTGCTCCTTCACGGATGGGTTGAATGCAGAGGTCACATTTGGTTGTGGTGCACCGTGTTCTGTGCTGTGCTGTGGTGTGTCCACAATGACAAATAATCCCTCACTTTCATGTCTGCAACGTGAGAGCAATAATCTAACGCGTTAAACGCAGAAGTGCAGCTACCTAGGTTAACGTAGCTTTGATGCAAAACATTTGTTTGTGTCCCTGATGTTGCGGCGCAAAATATTTTCCGGTCTATATTTATGATTCATGGAAAGCTGAAAGCTGATTAGCGTGTTTGTGTGTGTTGTGGGGCAGGTTTCTCACACTCTGCATTCACCTTTGGCATCGAAAGCCACATCAGCCAGTCCAACATCAACGGCACTCTGGTGCCCCCTGCTGCCCTCATCTCCATCCTGCAGAAGGGCCTCCAGTACGTGGAGGCCGAGATCAGCATCAACGAGGTGAGCTTCCCATCCGTAGCAAGCTTTTAAAGAATAAAATATTCTGAATTCAGATATTTTTTGGACGAGATAATAATAGTTTGTATCATCAGTAAAATTGTGGCTTGAGTAGATTCATGCTTTAACGTGGTCCAAGACACGTTTGCTGCTAGTTCAGCTATAATCAGTTGAAACGTCTATAAAAAGCTCTATCATTTCCGTTGTCGCCTCTCGTAACCTACCTTCTCCCGACAGGACGGCACGGTGTTTGACGGTCGCCCAATCGAGTCGCTGTCGTTGATTGACGCCGTCATGCCAGATGTGGTTCAGACGCGGCAGCAGGCCTTCCGCGACAAACTGGCTCAACAGCAACAACAACAACAACAGCAGCAGCAGCAGCAGGTTAGCGGGACGGCTACGAGCACCGGGGGTCAGTCCTGCGCCACCAAGAACGGAGAGACCACCCTCAACGGTCAGGAGAACGGCACTCATGGCCTGGGTATGTCCACGTTTGGCCTAAAAACGTGTTGTTGCAGTCTAGTTGTGCATAGGGCTGGACAATTCATCGAGAGCATCTCTAATCATCATCATGTACTGATATATTACTGAATCTGACGTCGACTTGGTGCACGAGCCTCATTATTATCTACGAAAGCTTGGCACTGAAGGAGAGGTTTGCCCGTTCGTCACCAGGTAACCCCCCAGAGGCAATGGAGGTGGACGGGGAGGTGGAGATCCCGGCCAGTAAAGCCACGGTTTTGCGAGGTCATGAGTCCGAAGTCTTCATTTGTGCCTGGAACCCCGTCTGCGACCTGCTGGCATCTGGGTGAGATGACTAAAAAAAACTTCGACATTTCCGGCTTGTTTGCTTGGTGGTGTCGTTCTGTGACCATGTGTTTTGGTTTGTGTGCGTGTGTGCTCCAGCTCGGGCGATTCGACGGCCCGGATCTGGAACCTGAGCGAGAACAGCGGCAGCACCTCCACCCAGCTGGTTCTACGCCACTGCATACGGGAAGGAGGGCAAGACGTGCCCAGTAACAAGGACGTCACCTCGTTGGACTGGAACGTCAGTGTCTCTTACCAACATTTTTTTTCCTGTTTTAAATATCAAGCAATATCAGGAATTTATGCACATCATAATGTGGCTGGCCAATGACTCAAAAATGATTCAAAACTGACATTCAGAAACCTCTTATTGTCATGGTGTGGGTAGGAATGGGTCAGGAGACGCACGTGCGGTCTTCACAAACTTTATTCCAGAACAACGGTAAAAAAAGGAGAAAAAACATGGCAGAAACGGTCCACAAAAACTCTTCCACAACAGTGAGAAAGGGTTAAGGAAATAACAAAATAAATAACTAAGATAAACAAAATGAAGAAAAAAAGGAACCAGTCTCGTGCAAAATCCGCAAAGCAGTAATTCAGTACAAATACTCAGTCCAAAAAGCGGGAGACGGCAAAAATACACAGGAACGCCTCCAGGAGCCAGAGAAAGAGCAACGGGAACTCGCCCAGTTCAGTAGCAGGCACGAGCCTGGAACAAAAAAAGGGGAAACGAACAAAACCAGATGAATATAACAACGACACACACACACATCTATTAATGAGGGAGACAGGAAGCCGACAACCGGGTCGGACTGTTTGTTAAAATAAACCGACATGAAACGAGACGCAGGTTTCAAAACTTGGTTACCCGGGTAAGTCACAAACGGAACGCGAAAGACTAGGAAGGGAGCGTGAAGGGACTAAGGGAGAAACAAAAACCCAGAAAGTGCCGCAGCGTGTCAAACAAAGGCGGAGGGACATGAGAAACAAGGGACAACTAATATTCAGGGGAACGGAACCTCCGGGGGTTGCGCGGGGGCGGCGCGAACCTGACACTAATCCACGTAATCTTGGCCCTAACTGTTATTTTGATTACTTTTTAAAATTCTATTCCTTTTAATCCATTTTGTTTCCCTTTCCCCCTAACAGAGCGAGGGAACTCTTCTTGCCACAGGCTCTTACGATGGATTCGCGAGAATATGGACGAAAGATGGTCAGTGCAAAATAGATTAATGCGTATAAATAATAACGTGACAAACTCGATCGTGATCGTTTTCCTGTTAAAAAATGTTGAAATAAAGTTTTTATCGTGTGTGATGTGGTTATTTGCACAATGATGTAAATTTACGTGAAAAAAAAAACTTGGAAAAGCTGGTTTGCTTTGCTTGCCGCATTTTGCTTTCCGTCAACGGTACGACCAATTAAAATGTAGAAAATCGATGTCTGACTATTCGGAATCTGAAAAATGTTCAGCGATTTTTTTTTTTGACTTTGTGTTTCACAGGTAATCTTGCTAGCACTTTGGGCCAGCACAAAGGTCCTATATTTGCACTAAAGTGGAATAAGAAGGGTAACAGTATTCTGAGTGCCGGAGTTGATAAGGTACAAACTAAGAGGATTGATCCAAACCAGAACTAGAACCTGCATTGAAAATCATTTACAGCGATGAGTTTGTCTCATTTCTCTTCTTGTGAACTTGGTTGCAGACGACCATCATTTGGGACGCACACACAGGCGAGGCCAAGCAGCAGTTCCCCTTCCACTCAGGTGAGCTTAACCTGGTTCGGATCAAGCAAGCGCTCTGTGGTGAAGACCTGCACGGGGAGGTTACAGCTAGGGAGTCAACGATACATCGATCTGTTAATACATCGATACAACAATTCAATGATCGATAAGAGCATAACATTGATCCAGGATAAAAACATTTTGTATTAGGAGTGCACGGTATAAACGGTATAAAAGGTATGCGATATAAATTTGGCCGACGATAGAGATTTTGAGCATGAGATTTCCTCCCCTCGCCCGCAAAAAATGACGTAATCAAGTGGCGTCAAACGCGCAAAAACCACACCACGAGGCATTTGTTTTTCGGGAAAATGGAGAGAGAGTGTACGGAAGAGCACCTCGTTAAGAAGACCGGTGCAACGTCCATAATCTGGACGTGGTTTGGATTTAGGGTCTCGGATACTGAGCAGAAAAAGATAATCTGCAAAATCATGCGCCATCAGCGATGGACGGAAATGACAAATGCTATATCTGTATTCTTGTGCAAGGGCACGTTGCCTTTCCAAACAGCGGAGAGAAGCGGCTTTACAGAAATGATTAAAGTCCTTGGTTCCCGATTCGTGGTACCTGACCGCACGTATTTTAGCCAAGTCGAAATGCCCAAATTGCATGGCCAAGGTCAACGAGCAAGTAAAAACACATCTCCGTGGCATCAAACATTATGCTCCTTCTACTAAAGGGCGTTTAGCACTGGTGGCAACATTGGAACATGCCACCGGTCTGCACTTCAGCCAGAGACTGTGGACAGGCTTGTGTTCTTGGCAAAAAATCTGCCATAAACTGGCATAAAACTAAGGTTAAAACTAAAAAAAGTGTTCTTTTTTGCACTTTATTTCATTTTTTTTTCATCTGTTGGTCTTTGTTTGCAGAAAAGAAAGTTATTGAACTTTTAAGAACTTTTTTAGCACAGGTTGCAACAACGTAGCCCTTTAAAATGTTTTCATATTTTTTATTTAATAAAAAAAAAAACAAATTCCAGGTTCACAACTACTTTGAAATGTCTTAACAGTTTATTATACGACTTCCTGTTGGAATGCCTTTGCTATGGACATATGTTACCCTTTCAAAAACAGTTATATTGAAATTTACAGATCTAATTATATACCGCAATATATACCGTCTATCGCCTAGGGCTCAAAATGTACCGCAATATGTGGCAAAACCAGTCGCTTGTCGCAAATTTTCCAAATTGAGTTATGTTTACATGAAAGGGCATAAATCAAGCTTCAAAACGATACCTATATGGAATGAATCGGGCGACATATGACTGAGATATCAACGTTCAAAGGAGTCTGGTTTCTCCTGTCACGCCAAGTGAGAAACGGAGAAATCCACCTGCGAAGTTGACTATCGCCGTAGCACTCACAGACGCTTGGTGCGGTCGCGGCTACGTTTGTATTTACGGTAGCCTACGCTGCATTCACAGCCACATGGATAGCCTACCTGCGTTAGGTTAACTGAACTCGGGAGACGAAGATGGATTCCGCAGAAATATCTTCACGCTAGACAACGAGAGATTTACCGTAAATATTGAAGTAGAGCGGTCAAAACAGAAACTTTTAACATTCTGCTGGAATTGAATTCCTCACCTCGAGAAAGTTATGTTGTTAGGATGGAAAGGGTACGTTTTTCAGCAAAATACATTCCCAACAGTACAGTATAGACCTTCCACAGTTTCAAAACACTAAAAACCAAAAATCCAAAATTTTACCCCGCGCAACATCAGCGCTCGTTTTTCTCGGAAACCTCCGTTGCGACAAGCGACTGGTTTTGCCGTGCAGAGTCACAAATGATTTTTTTTTGCCATATCGCACAGCCCTATTTTGTATCGTCACTTTATATATTATTTTATTTTCGATAACATCGTCTCATGTCGATCGCCGGCTTCTGAATCGAATCCAATCAAAATCGTCGTTTTTAAAAGCGGTGATTCTCAAGTAAAAATCAAATGACGCCCGAATCGAATCGAATCGAATCGAACAACTTATTTACTGTCATTCCTTAACTCGTTAGTAAGGAGTGAGTGTCTGTGTTTCTGATCAGCCCCCGCTCTGGACGTGGACTGGCAGAACAACACCACCTTCGCCTCCTGCAGCACCGACATGTGCATCCACGTGTGTCGCCTCGGCAGCGACCGGCCGCTCAAGACCTTCCAGGGCCACACGGTAACTCCCCGACATCTCAGATGCGTATGCCTTGTGAATGACTTGGGAAATGTGAATGTAGATTTGTAAATATTGTAAAGGTATAAGCGCAAAAAAAAAACGGTACGGGGGATGAACTGGAAATCCGTAAATCAGTAACAACAGAAGAAAATTCAGTTAACAAACTGTTGAGTTGGGAAAGCAGTATTTCATGCCTGACAAATAACGTGAAACTACAATGACGGCGCTTTTCCACACTGTAAAACATGCAGGTTATTAATGAACCTCTGGGTTTGGAACTTATCGGGGCTGAACGAGTTGGATCGCTGCGTCCCTAGTTATTACCCGTATGGGTTTGTTCTTTTGCCCTTTCAGAATGAGGTGAACGCCATCAAGTGGGATCCTTCAGGGACGCTGTTGGCCTCTTGCTCGGACGACATGACGCTGAAGGTGAGAGAAATACCTGAAAAAATCGTTTTAAATCCTTACATACGGTGGCCGAGAAAGCCCAACGCGATTCAGAGTTGAAAAACGCGCTGCAAAATCGCAAAGCGCTTCATTCCAGTTCCTGCTCAAACACACTACAAATTCGTAGACGCGACACAAAATCACTTTCATCAGTTTCGTCATTACACGATGCAAAACACATGCATCTTCTACAACGCGCTGCAAATAGGCACAACACGACGGAAGCGTTTGCCGAGGACACTTTTGGGTGTGGCCACATCCTCGTTAGTTTTAAGTCCCGAGGATGTGGAGACCAGTAAGTGAAATGACCCTGAATCCTTCTGATTACAGAAAATAAAGATCAAGATTATTATTTTGTGAGTATTATATTATTATTATTATAATTATTATTATTGCCAAGAACATTGCGCTGAATACATTTTAATAATAATATATTAGATATTTAAATAATATAATATAATAATAATACGGTATCATAATTAACATTATTATTGTTATTATATATCAATCAAAAGACAAAGACACAAAAGACATGAACTTGCTCTTAAAGATGTCTAAATGACCCCAAACGTTGTGGGAATAAAATGTCCACAAACGGTCTTAGCGCCCCCTAGTGTTTATGAGCGGCCTAACAGGTCGAGGCTGCATTGCTGAAGGACGGGCGGTCGTCCTTGTCATCCTCGTCATCCGTGTGCGTGTCCATTTTTGACAGCCGCCGTCAGCCGCCTTCTCTCGCCTTCCTTGGGATCTGGAAGTATGAAGCAGATTCAGTATGCTCACAATCTCCAGGCCCACAGCAAAGAGATCTACACCATCAAATGGAGCCCCACGGGCTGGCCCAACAACCCCAACGCCAACCTGCTGCTGGCCAGGCACGAACCGACGTTAGGGCTACCCATAAAATGAGGGAATGAATGATTGGCGGTCTCTTGGGATCGAGGTTGTGGGTTCAACCTATATCTGGGTAGTATCTCCTGGAGTTTGGACGCCAAACCGGGAGTTCTAGGAGCGCCTAAGCAATGCGTAAATGGCTTATGGTGGGCGAGAGAGAGCTGAGGTGCATTTTTCTCTCCCAGTGCCCTCATTCGACCGGGACAAAAGTGATCAGGGACGGGACTGCGGGCGCCCGCCCACATTTCCTGACCAGGCACCAGGAGCCGGTTTACAGCGTGGCCTTCAGTCCTGACGGCAAGTTCTTGGCCAGCGGCTCCTTCGACAAGTGTGTGCATTATCTGGAGCACGGCGGCAGCACCAGACTGTTCTTTCTTTCTTCTACCACTCAATCGTGAAATTAAGATTAGGGAATCGGCGGAATCGGTTGGGTGTGGCGCGCGACGCTTGTGTGGCGCGACGAGACGACACCTGATCCTCTGTGTGAAAGTATGCGGGAGATTTTCCGCACAAAACAGAAGCTGCAAAAAACGCTTATGCAGTCCAGTGCAGTCGGATTCCCTACTACAGACTAACCTCCTATTTTAGCTTTAACACTAACCACACAATCTACTAAAGCCGCTCTACCACAATTGTCAGCTTACTGAGACGCTCAGCGTTTTATATTGGCGAGATTGGGAATCCCGGAAATGCCAAAAGCAGCTCATTTTCTTGGCCAGATTGGTTCGAAATGAGCCAAAAGTTCAGTTTTTCCTCATTTTCAATCGCTACGATTTGTTTTTTATGCTAATTTTTAAAATATTGGACAGTAACCTATAGGAAAAAAATATAAGTATTTGATATTTTAAACAGAAATCTATATTTTGGATGGATACCATAATGATATGTACTGACATTATTTTTCTTTCATAATACTAAATTATAGAATCTATAATAAAAACTTCAGTAGTCAATAAAATAAGCACCGTTTACTATTTAGTAGTTATATCTACAGTTTCAGTAATGCTTATGCTACGTAAAGCTAAGAAAAAGAAACGTTTCTACAGGCGCAGGTCAGTTTTCATCAAAAGTATGGTGAGTGATGACAAATCTTGACGTCCTGAACACTTAATATATAAAGCATGTATGACTAACGCCTGCTCGCTAATAATAACACTAGAGTAAGCCTAAAAACAAATTGGTTGTACGTGTTTTTGTGAAAAATATTGATCGATCGACGAAAGAATCGATAGAATACTCGACTACAAACAGAATGGAAGGCTGCAGCCTAATTAAGATGAAGTTTTGCGGGGAAATCCTTTTGCTTAAAAGGTTCATATGGAGGATGTCATACGTGAAAAATGTGACGAAAATATAGCCCTAAATCTTTTATGTATTAAATGGCATTATTCTTTGTTCGTTTTAAGTCGTTGAATATTATTTGGTCTTTACCATTTTTTCCCTTTTATGTCCAGACCGGGATTTGCAGAACAGCCAGAGGAAACGGGGGCATCTTCAGGTTCACAGCCAAGCACGGGACTAAAGTGGGCGCCAGCGATCCGACGGATCGCGAGTCGACTGGCGCGGGTTGTTGGTCCAGCCGCGCCACAGTATTTTCGCGGCGGAATGTCTTCAAGATCGGTGACCTTAAAAGGGTCGTAAGACCTCCTTTCTGGTAAGAGCGGCAGGAATGAGATTTGTCGTCAGAAGCCAGTTTACACGTCGGAAATCGCGTGGGGCCGGTTTCTTGCTCATGGGTTAAGCCCTAGTCTTAGACTAAGTTGTGGAATCAATGGAGATTTACCAGGCAAACTTAATAGCTAGCCTAGAGCCCCTTTTCCACTGCTCCGGTTCCCGTGCCGGTTCCCAATTTCGGAACCAGTGCCGCACTTTTCCACAGAACAGAAATTGGCGCCGGTGCCTTAAAACCGACCCCTAAACTTTGCTGGTCTAGCAGCGAGAACCCGTGACGCCACGAGGGGTGGGCGGAGTGATAGGTGGCTTTAGAAGAGAAAATGGCGGCGAGCCAAAGTCCGGTAACGTGGAGCGTGGAAGAAATGAAAGCTCTTTTAGCAATATGGACGTCCAGATTCGGCAGAAATTGGAAAGTGCGCAAAGAAATTAGAAGGCATCTGAAGGAATAAGGGAAGAACTAAAAGTCGCAGGCTTCGTACGAACAACCGTTCGTGTAGTGGGCGTGACCGGTGACGTT
The DNA here is from genome assembly GCA_032718565.1 of Distichodus sexfasciatus. NCBI lineage: Eukaryota > Metazoa > Chordata > Actinopteri > Characiformes > Distichodontidae > Distichodus > Distichodus sexfasciatus. The sequence continues at coordinate 932,184 of JAVGVS010000110.1, forward strand.
TAATCATGCGGCTCCCGCTGAGCTCTCTGGTCAGTGTAAATGCGGGCCGGTTCTCGGCTGGTTCTCAGTTCAGCACCGGCCGAGCACCAGAACCGGCACCTGGCACCAGCACCAGTGTAGTGGAAAAGAGGTATAGGATTAATCTTAATCCTCGACTGGGAAATTGGACCATAAAGTAATACCTTGCGTCTTTTTCAGAGTTACGTCGGCAGTTTTTAAAAATAACATTCGTTTTACTCGGAACTCGGTAGGAATTTTTTCAAAAAAGTATGAAAAATGTTTAATTACTCAATGACTTCTTGTACTTCTATATGACGGTGCGGTTGAAGCCGATTTGGTATTTTTATAGGAGGTCTCGGTCACCTTTTTTGGGAATTTGAGTTATCAACGTAAGACGTATGATTGAATTGAAGAAAACCTAAAGTAAAGGCACGCCATAAAATTTGCGTGAGTTGGACCGGAAGGTTGCCGCTTCAAGTTCCAGACTTAAGGGTACCACTGAGGTACTCATGAGCCAGATACGGTCCCCAACTAATGCTCCCCGGGCACTGGCAAAAAAAAGCTGACCACCCACTTCTCCGTCATGGATGGGTCAAATGCAGAGCTCACATTTGGTTGTGGCGCATTGTGTGAGAGTTTTAAGAACCATTTTCTTCTCTTTCCAGGTTTGCGTTCTGGATTTACGGAAATGAATCCCGCCCTTTCCGGGCAAACACAAACCGCGCAGCTAAAACGGCCCGACGTGAAGACGGCTCGCCGACAACGACGACCGCAGGCTAACACGGCCCGACGGCGACCAGACGGCCAGGATTCCAAGGAAGACAAATATCCCGAACCCGAAATATTCCAAAACCAAATATCTTATTTTTAAAACCAAGAAGCAGACTTGGGTACGAATTGGTCTGGGCTTTCGGTCAGCCGTCTGGAGAGGGAGAACACTCCCAAAACTCATCCATCCATTTTTTTGGCGGCGGCGGAGGAACGCGCTATACGACGAGCGTCGAGATTTTTTTTTGGCCGATGTTTGGATTTCTCCTTTTTGGAGAAAGCGTTTCACAAGTCCTTTTAGCTGTTTTTCTTTTTCTTTTTTTAAATCGTCAAGACGCGGACGTTCGACGAGTTGCTCTCCACGTTGCTACTACTACTACTACTGAGGTTCGGGCGGAGCCGTGTACGTCGAGAACTTTGGGCAAAAAAACGGGACGGAACGGGGGAAAAAAAGCCGCGTTTTTAATCTGCCTTTCTTGGATGTAAAAATTGGACGAATGTATAGATATGTAAAATAAAGTACACAGATTTATTATATACTGTGTATATATGTTTATATCTCATAGGTGTAGCCGTAAATCCCGATTCTGCAGCTCCGGCCTCAGGCTGTAAGGCGAAACGTATGACATCTCGCAGATTCCCGAAGCTTTCCTCCGCTCCTTATTCGCTTCAGGAATCCAAAAGATGCAACGGTGGAGAGAGCCAGGTTAAAACAGGTCTCCAATCCAGTTTACGTTTTGTCCTCGCCTCGCGGTTCCGCAAAAGGGGCGCAGCGCAGAGCGTCTTACTGGACCCGAAAAGAATCAGGCGTCATTTCGTTATTTTCCTTTCTTTTTATAATGTGATCACGTTCAAAAAAAAAAAAGCCAGTCTGTTGTTTTGAGAGAGAGAGACCATGCTTTCGGATGTGTCCATCTCGCCCTGACCAGGGTAAAAAGCCTGTTTCTGAATGAAAAGTGTCTCGAAGTCTCACTTTCACTTAAATAAATGTCTATTTTGATATCAGTAAACATCATCCGTGTTTCTCGTTCTTGTTCCTTGCAGCAAGTCCACCACGACAGCCTGTTTTCGCCCCGTCTTCTCCGAAGGGTTGATGTTGAGATGTTTCTGCTCCTTGAACTGTGTGAAGAATTTATGTGGGCTCTAATCTGAGGTGGCGTTCATGTCCGCTTTCCGAGACTGGTAACTCTATGAAACGTCCGTCCGTGAGAGTTTCGCCACAGCGTTTGATGGTTTCGGAGGCTGCACTTGAGGATACGTTCAACGTTCTTGAGTCAATCTTCCGGATTGACTGACCTTCGTGTCTTAACGTAATGATGGACTGCCGTTTCTCTTTTATTAGTTGAGTGGTTCTTGCCATAATGTGGAGTAGAAAAGGAGGCCAATAGAACTATTCACTGTGTTCCAACCCTACCTCTGCCCAACACAGCTGATGGTCTCCAACACGTTAAGAAGGCGAGAAATTCCAGCAGTTAACTCTTGACAAGGCACATCTGTCAACTAAAAACCATTCCAGGACAATACGAGGACAAGAGTGGGCAAAGCTGTCATTAAAGTGAACAGTGCTGCCCATGTTAGCTGCCCACTGCTCTTTCAAAACAGGACAGAGGTCACATTTGGAATGGACGATGAGAGCAGGCAGTATCTAGTTGTAGGGTCATTTACCTTTAATTAGTGTCCAGTTAAGTTCCATAAGTTCTAGCGGGAAAGTGTGGGCCAACTCCAGATTAAAGACTGTGGACTAAGAATGGGATTTCATTCAAGTTCATATGCGTGTAAAAGGAGGTGTCCCAATATTTTTTGGCAATATAGCGTACATTAATATTAGTAATGCAACGGTACCGTGTGCCTACGGTTCGCTACGTGTCGCAGTTTTCGGGCCACGGTATCAGTACAGTTTGTAAATAACCACAACAAGCAGCATTCTACTGAGATTTCCAGCACGTTTTCGCGAATGCGCGGCCATCGCTTTATTGTGACGCAGCTCCGAGTGGCACGCAGGGCATTGTGGGAAATATAGTTCTCGCCCAGAAACTCCAAAAGCAGCCCATTTTATAGGCCCAAATGAGTCCAAATTGGTGAGAAATTGATTACGTTTTTTTCAATTCCGTTAGAATATAGAATATTTTTTGATAACAAATATATTTTTATAGTTGTTCTTTCCTATTGATTACTCTCTAATATTATAAAATTGAAAAAAAAACACCTGATCAATTGAAAATGAAGAAATTTTTTCAATGAAATGAAGAAGTTTTGGGTCATTTTGAGCAAATTTGGACTTGTTTTGGATCTGCTTTTATCTCAAATATGCCTTTGCATTCGATGGACAGAAATCCGACACAGCTGGAGTCCGATGGGCGGAAATCCATCATAGCGACAGAATACTTTAATCCCTGAGAATACGTGTGCAATGACCACTTTTTTTTTAAATGCAAGTTTAATGTTGGGCGTACCAAACTATTGCGGTTTACCTGGGAGTATCGAACCGAACAGGGCGTACTGAATTGTTTGGTAAAATACTAAAAACTGTTGCATTCCTAATTAGTACTATCTTTTGAGTTATGTTGCATGATAGTAATGTACATTTCTTGTAAGTTTTGGGAATATTACCAACATTGCTAAAGTCAGTCCACATACAAAGCTTAATGAAGGCAGAATTTAAAATGCATTTTGATCACCACCATGAATGACCACAAATACTCCTAGTAGGTCAGCACAAGTTTATTGGAACAACATTTAATTCAGTAATAAAGCAACAAATTTTCACTTCAGAAGAAATGCCATTAAAACTATTAGTCACTGCTATAGAATAGACTTTAATAACCATTAACCATTACCTTGTACGCATTTACTATTCAGAAAGAAACGATCAAGATGCAGTAATATGACTTTAGAGCACAGCATGAATGGAAATAAGTGCAAAAATTAAGTTTTTCTGGTGTATTGTGCTGTATCTAAGATGTTTTTTTTACTCTGAGTATTTTTCGGGGTTTTGGAGGGAATTCATCTAAACTCATAGAGCCTGACCTTAACCTCTTAAGCATTTCTCTTGTTGGAATTTCAACTTCCCTTGACAGTTTCTCTCTCACCTCTTTATTAGTAGAAGAACAGTCATCAACAAATATCTTAACCGTGCCTCCAGATAGCGCACTCAGACTTGCATCGAGCTCTGTAACAGACATTGCCTTTATTTGACCGTCAGGTTTGTTTTCTCCAATGAAGCCTAAGGAAAATGACTTCTTCTCATCAGCCTTATCTTTATAACACACAGCCGTCCAGATGTGACTGGGCACTGTGACCCGTGGAGAACTCTCAGGGATTTGGTATTTTAATTGGGTGACAGTCCCGGTGACGAGATATATCGGTGCTGTGGGCTTGAGGCCCCCAAGGTACGCTTTCAATGATTTTTCCCAGTCGTACCAGTGGACGCGGTTAAAGCAGCGATCCATGGGCGCAGCGTTGGTTAGTGTAAATGTTGCAGTACGCCCATCACCCTTTTGGAAACAGTTGGGGTTAAGATGGCCGCGGTCAAATCCTGTCTTGAAGTAGTCTTCGTTGATGGCTTGGTTTGTTTTTATTGTTGCAGCATCTTTTGTTACATCCGGGCTCATTTTTGGCTCGCTCATGCCAGATATCTGTAAAGAAAATACAGATCTTCAGGTAAACAAAATTCAACCAGACGTATATATATAGCTTTACTTAAAATCTAACTTTTATACAGCCCAGGGCCAGTCCACGCCACCAGGGGGCCCCCAAGAGCACTTGAAATGTCAAGACATCAACAAATACTTCATATATTAAATAATTACAATATAAAAGTAAACCTTTTGGTGAAGCAAAAAGAAAAAATCTTTCCGTCCAGAAATGGCACACAAATAAGTAATTCACTGAAACTCATCCAGCTATTTGAATCAGTATCAGTAATATCCAATAACAGTATTGGATCAGAACATTTTACCAGTAAGTAAAGACATAAATTGTACCTGTGGCTCTATAAACCAGGCACTTCTTTCTTGTCCTGTGCTGCAGTCATCGTCTGAGTGATCAAACGTGTACGCGCTGTACACTGGGATCCTGTCAGTTACTGAGTAGAGCGTTGCAAAATAATATTTATTATTGTAATTCTGGCATATTTTCTTGGCCTTTGGATCCATTCCTGTTGGCTCTTGTTCTTTGTAAAAGAAATGTCTACATGGGTCAAACTTGTCCACCACATTGGCCTGAGAGCCGAGGGCCTCCAGCAGAACGCAGGCGAGCAGAGGAAGAAGAACCATGATTTTCTGTTGAACAGCAAGAAGCAAGTCTGCTTTAAATACAGTCAATCTTGGCGCTGGATCTTGTGGGTGTGTCTGATATTAGGCAAAACGGGGCCATGACCTGTTAAAACACATAGACAGTAAAACTAGCAAATTACTGCACTATTAGTGAGAAGTTACTTGTTTATTGTGGGTTATTTGGGTTTAGCAAAAAACTCATTCGAAATGGCTCACGGTTTAAGAGTTTTAAACACTGAGGGCTGGTTTCTTTCTTATAAATTAAGCCTAGTCTTGGACTAAATTGTAGTACCAATGGAGATTTACAAATACAAAAATTGGCCCTGTGGGTTAACAGGAAGAAATGAACCACATTTTTCAGTGAAAGTCCAACACGCTGCTTTCGAGAAACAACCTGTTAATTTACAGCTAAATTACAATTAAACTGCAGATTAAACGTCCTGACATTGTGCCTGTTGTAGGCTGAGGACACTATTTTAATAAAGATTCAGTGTGGCAATGACTACCTTGTAAAACACAACAAATTAACATTGGATCAGCATAAATTCTTCTAGAATGTTTCTTAAGATACTCCTGCATGATGTCAGTGAGCGTTGTTGTTGCTAAAGTCTTTGTATGAGAATGAAAATGAGCAAATGAAAATCATTTTAAACACTAATACTTGAGCAATAGTAAGACCTAGAGCTTATCAAATGCAAAATGAGTAGAAAGTGTGTATATTTATGCAAAATGACTCAAGGTATGTAACATAGGATGTTCTGTGTGTATTCAAATGCACATATAAGAAGGCAATTCATCCCCAAAACCAGCTGCAACCGCCTAATTATTATTATCTACTTCTACGTATAGTGCAAGGTGTGTGCTGCTGTGTGGTTATGAAAATACCTCTTTCTTTGAATGGGACGTTAGAGTAGAAACACGTCATTCAAAACGTTATCCGATACACACATGTAAAGCTGCAGACTTAAGTCAGTTTCTCATGACAAAATGTCATTTCCTATTTACTTACAAAATCTAAATAGAAAAATGTATTATTCTTGTTTCATTTATTTATCTCTCCTATGAAAGTGTTTAGTGTAATCACATGCTAAAACAGGTGCTGTGTTGATGGGTGGTCCCGTCTGGACCAAGAAGTTGTGCGTTTAAATCCCTGAGCAAGACCCTTAACCCCAAGTGGCACCAAGGAGAATGTTCCTGTATTTAGGAAATGGAAGTCGCTCTGGACAAGAGCCTCTGCTAAATGCCATAAAACTGTGATGCATTGGAAAATAGTCCTTCAATTTCGTGAATTTAATTCACTGATCCTAAATCCTAAATCCCCCTAATCCTAAATTGCTGTGTTTAGCGCTGCCGCCTCACAGCGAGAAGGTCCTGGGTTCAGTCCCTGGGTCAGTTGTAAGGCCTTTCTGAGTGGAGTTTCCGCCTGGTGCTCCGGCTTCCTCCCACAGTCCCAGAGCATGCAATATGGGTAAATTGGTGACTCTAACTGCCCGTAAGGTTTGACTGAGAGTGTGATTGTGTGAGTGTGTGTGCCCTTCAGTGTTTTGGCGCCAATCCAGAGTTGGTCCCCACATTTCGCCCGTAGTTCCTGGGATAGGCTCCGGTCCCCACCCCGCGACCCTGGTTGGGATCGACCATTCATTTAATAATGAGAGTGTTTTTTCTAACATTTTAGTTTCAGCAGTTATATTTTTTTACTCATGTGTTGACGTTCACAGGCTTTAGCAGGTTCTTGGAGAGAGTATGTGATGTAGTTGGTGTCGATGTGAAGTAGATGACGTGGAGTGCGGGGAAAATCCATGCCATAGAAGTTAAAAACATAGTTGCATATAATCTAGTGTATTTTGTACTGCAATTCATTTTTTTTATCCGTGAGTGTAGCCCAGTGTTGTAATTTAGAAGAGGAAAAGGGGTCGAGAATGGACTGCTTAATTTAAATACTTACTGTTCTAGTACCGAGTTGCTACTTGCTCATGAGGGTAGTTTGGGTCGAGCAGCGACTACAAAAAGACATTAAACTCTGCTTTTTCTCAAACTGTTGATTACTTTATTTTAAAAGAAAACTTTTAAAACATGGGGAAACAACTGTGAGATTATTCAGACCTGGCTGAGACTTGGAGATGTCCATATGCAAAATGACTAAAGTGTGTGTAAACGTCATCCATAAAGTTTTACAGTAATGATAATCACTTGTTGATTCAGACAAACTGTCAAATGAAAATGGAGCTCCTCATAACCACATCTGCAGACAGATTGTCTTCTCATTGTTTCATTCATTTACAAGTAGGGTCTGAAGAACTCAGTTGTCAGACAGGTTCTATCAGGGTGAAGTTTAGGGGGTTTGTTCAGTTTATCGTCCAACTATTTACCACAAACTTTTGTGGTAAAAATCACCGTCTATCGTGTATGAGATGGAGAATATGAATTAAACACACGTAACCAGTCTCTTGCTGGGGTTTTCTCTTTAATTTGATCTTAAAATGAAAACTCAAAGCACTCCTTTTGCATAAATAATTTTTGTTACAGTTTTTATTAAATGTTCACACAACATTAAATGATTTTGCCATCAATTCAGAGAGCATATGTCACAATATTAAATCATATCTGCAGAATTTAAAGTATTTTGTTCACTACAAACTACATCTTATTATGTCACGGTACAGGTGCAAACTATTTTGCCTCTTTGTAGTTAAACATTGTACATAAAAGATTTTCAAGATACAATTTGTTGATTACACAGTGTGAGATTTAAGAGACTGAAACCAAGTCAAAATGAAATTATTTCAAGACTACAAATTGTAATGTTTTGTATCACTACCAAATATGTAATCTCTCTTCAATAAGCAGTGTTTATGCTATATGTTAATCTGTATGCAGCTTAACCCTGTTTAGTTAGCAAATATTGCCCTCACGAGGGCGTTTCTTCCCAAGATTTATGGGATTTTCAACATTCTCGATTGCACTCACAAGCATTTTTAGTCTTTCTGCTTTTGGCTTTTGGATATTGTTAAGCAGATTCTCCCGAACCTCCACTGATCTTTCATTATTGGAAAAACATTCATCCGCAAATATCTTGACTTGGCTGCTACGATATAGACATTGAAGTTTAACATTCAATTCTGGAATAGACATCACCGTTACCACACCATCTGGTTTGTTCTGTCCAATGAAGCCCAAAGAGAATGACTTACTACCATCCTTGTCTTCGTAGCAGAGCGCCGTCCAGACGTGAGTGGGCACTGTGACCCGTTTAGAACTCTCAGGGATTTTGTATGTTGACTGGGGGACAGTCCCAGTAACGAGATATATTGGTGCTGTGGGTTTGGGTTGGAGGTTCTCAAGGTACGTTTTCAACCAGTTTTCCCACTCGTACCAGTGGACGCGGTTAAAGCAGGGATCCATAGGTGCAGCGTTGGTTAATGTAAATGTTGCAGTACGACCATCACCCTTGTGGAAACAGTTGGGGTTAAGATGGCCGCGGTCAAATCCTGTCTTGGAGTAGTCTTCGTTGATGGCTTGGTTTGTTTTTATTGTTGCAGCATTTTTTGTTACATCCGGGCTCATTTTTGGGTCACTCATGCCAGATATCTGTAAAGAAAATACATATCTTCAGGTAAATAAAACTCAAACAGACATATATATATACAGCACTTGAAATGTCAAAAACATCAACAAATACTTCATTTATTAAATAATTCCATATAAAAGTAAACCTTTTGGTGAAGCAAAAAGAAAATACCTTTCCGTCCAGAAATGGCACACAAATAAGTAATTTACTGAAAGTCATCTAGCTATTTGAATCAGTATCACTAAGGCCTCATCCACACAGACATTTGAAATGAACGCCCTCTAACCACCATAGGCATTTTTGCTGCGTTTTTGCTGCGTTTTGTTGCTGCGTTCCATTGGCATTTCGCTGGCGTTCACAATAGCGTCGTTTTCCTTGCGTTCGTCGAGATTTTGACGGCAAGAAAACTTTCCATGCAGCGTTTGTTTGACGCCACCCGAACGTGCAGCCAGCCGAACGTCGGTGCTGAACGCCCGTGTGGACGCTTTGATTTGCTCCAATGAGCAAAGAAACGGTCGGCGTTCAGTCGGCGCTCACCTGGTGCCACGAACGCCAGAAAAGCGCCTGGTTAAGACGTCCGTGTGAACGAGGCCTTATACCCAATAACAGTATTAGATCAGAACATTTTACCAGTAAATGAAGACGTAAATTGTACCTGTGGCTCTATAAACCAGACACTTCTTTCTTGTCCTGTGCTGCAGTCATCGGCTGAGTGATCAAACGTGTACGCGCTGTACACTGGGATCCTGTCAGTAACTGAGTAGAGCGTTGCAAAATAATATTTATTATTGTAATTCTGGCATATTTTCTTGGCGTTTGGATCCATTCCTCTTGGCTCTTGTCCTTTGTAAAAAAAAATGTTACACTCATCAAACTTGTCCACCACCTTGGCCTGAGAGCCGAGGGCCCCCAGCAGAGCGCAGGTGAACAGAGGAAGAAAAATCATGATTGTCTGTTGAATCGCAAGAAGCAAGTCAGCTTTAAATACATTCAATTTGGGCAAACAATCTTGTGGACGTGTCATTCAGATTCTACTCTTGAAATCTGCGCCATATCTTCCCATCAAAATAAACATTCACTGATCAGATTAGGATCACCTGAGTTTTGGTCATCACTTCTTGTACAAACACCCCTGAGACTGGACAAAGACTTTCTCAAAGGAATGTTGTGAATATATATGTAGTCAGTATAGTATGTGTTCCCATTCTTTTTGTTTTTCTGCTGTTTCCTCATCAGAAAGACTTTGTACAAACATGAGGCTATCTTTACAAGAAGCAATGAGCACACATTCTGTTTAAATACTCGTGTCCTCATGCAAATTCAAAGGTACTTATACAGGATCCATTGCTCATCCCTTCTTGTGTAAAGACACCCCTCCAAATCATTGAATTCAGGTTCTCCAGTGGGGGTTGTGCTTGACCCCTTAGTTCCAGTGAAAGGAACTCTTAATGCTTCAGCACACCTAGAGATTTTGGATAATTTCATGCACCCAGCTTTGTGGGAAGAGTTTGGCGACGACCCCTTCCTGTTCCAACATGACTGCACAGCACCAGTGCACAAAGCAAGAGCCTTAAAGACGTAGATGATGAGGGAGTTTGCTATGACCGGCCTGCACAGAGCCCTAATCTCAACCTGATAGAACACCTTTGGGATGAATTAGAGCGAAGACTTCGAGCCAGGCCTTCACGTCCAACATTTGTGGCTGACCCTAACTCTCACAAACGCTCTTCTGGAAGAATGGTGAGAACTTCCCATAAACACACTCCTAAACCTTGTGGCCGGCCTTACCAGAAGAGTTGAAGTTGAATATAGCATACATTAATACTATCCTTTGAGTTGTGCTGTGAGATAGCAATGTACATTTCTTGTTAGTTTTGGGAAAAGTTACCAACATTGCTAAAATCAGTCCACGTACAACGCTCTCAGAATAATAACACACAAAGTTACACAAAGTGTTACTCATCACTGTGCACTGCCGTAATAAAGGCCGAATTTGAAATGCATTTTGATAAACAACCACAAATACTCCTAGTATGCAAGCACAATTTTATTGGAACAATCATAAGTCATAAGTCATCATAAGTCATAAGTCATCATAATCATAGTCTTATAGACTATCTGCTTAATTACACATTAATTAATAAATTTCTTGCATATTCAGTATACACAAAGAAATGATCAGGATGCAATAATATGTCTCTCTGCTGTGTTTGTTGTATCTAAAGTCTCAACTTTAGCTTCTCTTTGGGGCACTTGGAGTGGCGGATTCATCAAAGCTCTGAGAGGCTGCCCTCTTTACACTGGGAGCAGTATTTTTTAACTTATTAAGCCTTTCTCTCGTTGGAATTTCAACTTCCTTTGACAGTTTTTCTCTCACTTCTTTATTGACAGAAAAACAGTCATCAACAAATATCTTAACCGTGCCTCCAGAGAGCTCACTCAGCCTTGCATCGAGCTGTGTAACAGACATTGCATTTATTTCACCACCTGGTTTGTTTTCTCCAATGAAGCCTAAGGAAAATGACTTCATCTTATCAGCCTTATCTTCATGACACACAGCCGTCCAGATGTGACTGGGCACTGTGACCCGTGGAGAACTCTCAGGGATTTTGTATGTTAATTGAGTGACAGTCCCGGTGACGAGATATATTGGTTCTGTGGGTTTGGGTTGGAGCTTCTGAAGGTACTTTTTCAACCAGTTTTCCCACTCGTACCAGTGGACGCGGTTAAAGCAGGGATCCATGGGCGCAGCGTTGGTTAATGTAAATGTTGCAGTACGCCCATCACCCTTTTGGAAACAGTTGGGGTTAAGATGGCCGCGGTCAAATCCTGTCTTTTCGTAATCTTTGTTGATGGCTTGGTTTGTTTTTATTGTTGCAGCATTTTCTGTTACGTCCGGGCTCATTTTTGGCTCGGTCATGCCAGAAATCTGTAAAGAAAATCTTCAGTTAAATAAAACTCAACCAGCTATATACTGTACAGCTTTACTTAAATTTACTTAAATACTTAAAAAGCCTTTCCGAACAGAAATGCCACACAAATAAGTAATTTACTGGAACTCATCCAGCTATTTGAATCAGTATCACTAATACCCAGTAACGGTATTGGATCAGAACATTTTACCAGTAAGTAAAGACATAAATTGTACCTGTGGCTCTATAAACCAGGCATTTCTTTCTTGTCCTTTGCTGCAGTCATCGGTTGAGAGATCAAATGTGTACGCGCTGTACACGGGGATCTTGTGGAATACTGAGTAGAGCGTTGCAAAATCATATGTACTAGTGTAATACTGGCAAATTTTCTTGGCGTTCTGATCCATTCCTGTTGGCTCTTGTCCTTTGTAAAAAAAATGTTTACATGGGTCAAAGTTGTCCACCACTTCGGCCTGAGAGCCGAGGACCCCCAGCAGAACGCAGGTGAGCAGAGGAAGGAGAATCATGATTTTTCTGTTGAACCACAAGCAGCAAGTCAGCTTTAAATACATTTAATCTTGGTACTGAATCTTGTGGGTGCGTCTGATATAAAACTGAAGGGCTTATTCATGGCCTGCTGTAAAACATAAAGAGGAGAAACCGACAGTCAAATTAGCTGTTACAGCGCTGTCGGTTACTTCTTTATTGTAGGTTTAGCAAAAACTCTTTGGAAATAGCTCAGTGTTTAAGAATGAGTGTTAAACAATAAGGGTTAGCAGGTGGAAATGATGTCAGGCTCATGTTTAGTTCCCTTGCTTTTCAATTTGTTAAAATGTAGCTAAATAGAGCTTAACTCTGTACATAACTACATCATATCCTGCACTCTCTTTCAAGTGCCTTTGTATCCACATTCTTCAATTTCTATTTATACTAGAATCTTGTACCTTAGACATTCATTCATTCATTCATTCATTCATTCATTCATTCATTCATTCATTATCGAACCACTTAATCCCAACTGGGGTTGCAGGTGTGGGGGGGCACCGGAGCCTATCCTGAGAACTGTGTGCGCAAGGCGGGGACCAATCCTGAGCAGTCAACAACACGCCGCAGGTTCGCAGGTCACACACAATCACACTCCCATTCACACCTTACGGGGCCAATTTAGATTCTCCAATTAACCTATAGCGCATGCTTTTGGATCGTTTGAGGAAACGGCAGCACCGGGAGATATGCAACATAGAATGCTCTTCCTGTAATGAAATGCACAAATGAGAAGACAAAATATCCGCAAAACCAGCAGCAACAACTAACAAAATGGCAGGTTTGTGTCACTGTATGCGTATGAAAATCTAAAAGGTTATCCGATACACCTGCACACTTAAGTCAGTTTATCGTGATGAAATGTTTACTTAGAGAAATACATTCTTTGTTTTCATTTATTTGCTGTAATATCCTCAGAAAGGATCCTTCAGTGGTGATGTTTTGGGAAATAGTTCATCAATTTCATGAATTTCAAAATGGGAGTGGTTTTTCTAACATTTTAGTTTCAGCAGTTACATTTCTTTACTCGTGTGTTGACGTTCACATGCTGCAGCAGGTTCTTGGAGAGAGTATGTGATGTAGTTGGTGTGGATGTGAAGTAGATGATGTGGAGTGTGGGGAAAATCCATGCCATAGAAGTTGCATATATAATCTAATAGTTGCATATATAATATGTATTTTGTACTGCAATTCATTTTTTTCTATAAGTGTAGCTCAGTGTTGTAATGTAGAAGAGGAAACAGGACAAGAATGGACTGCTTAATTGAAATACTTACAATTATTGAGTTATTACTTGCTCATGAAGGTAGTTTGGGTCAAGCAGTGGCTACAAAAAGACATTAAACCCGGCTTTTTCTCAAACTGTTGATTATCTTAAAAGAACACTTTTGAAACATGGGGGGAAAACTGTGAGATTATTCAGACCTGGTGATGACCATATGCAAAATGAGTTTAGTGTGTGTAAATGCAAAATAACTTAAGATAAAGCGGGAATGTATAGTAAAAGCATGCCATCCATAAAGTTTTACAGTTTTACTTTTACAGTAACTGTCAAATGTAAATGGAGCTCAGCTTCACAAGAGTAAGATGAACGTGTATGTGTGTGTGGATATATATATATAATTATTATGACGTGACGGCAATACGTTGCCGTATTATATAATTTATGTTTCCTTTGATAAATATTTAAGATTTAACGAATATCAAATTAATTGAATATTATTCTAATGTTATAATTGAATGATTGGGAAATTAATGTATATAAAATAATGCATTGTAAACTATTAATATTAACTCCTCGCAATAAATGTATTGTTCCTCATGAAAAATAAAACACATCGAGAGAATTAGACCTTTTTTATTAGTGTTTATTCAACAAGCACGTCACATTCAATGATTTCAGCATTAATTCAGACAGCGTATGTTAGTCTGCTACAGGAGGTGAGAATATTAAACCAGACCTGCAGAATTTAACATTTTTTTTATAAACTGTACGTGATTATGCGAAGGTACAGGTGCAAAGATTCTCACGGCAGAATGTTCAAAATGAGATGAAACATGTTTTCGTTGATTACACAGTGCTAGAAGTAAGCAAGTGTTACATTAATTTGAGAATGTGTCAGGTTGACTCTGAACTAGAATCTTTCGTGTCACTAGACACGACGACAGGATCACGTAGAAGTGTTTATTCTTATTCTTAACTATATATTCATTAGCTGAAGAGGCAAATTTCAAATATATGTTTTGTTCTTTTAAGACAGCAAGAGCATCTTAAATTGAAATCACATCCAGTAAAAAGGTAAAAATCCTTCATTTTGCAGCAGATTTGCTATAACCCCTTTAAGTTAGTAAGTTGATCTACAGTTTTAGGAAAAGTTGGAATGCGGTTAAGAGTTTTGTACTGCAATTCATTTTTTTTAATCCATAAGTGTAGCTCATTGTTGTTATTTAGAAGAGGAAAAGGGGACAAGGTTCAAGGTACTTTATTGTCATCAGTCGCTTTATACAAGTACAAAATGTGACAAGACAGCGTTTCCCCTTGGCCCCGGTGCAACATATAGTAACAAAGAAACATTACATTCCACAAGACAGAATGTGCAACAAGCAACACAATAAATACAGAACCAATGCAATAATATAGTAAACAAGTAACATTTAGTGAAGTAATGGAATGTGAACAAGTGTTATGATGTAAACAAGTTTTGCTTGTAGTAATGTTTTAAGGCATTGGCAGCATCAGCATCCAAGCAGCTTATGACAAGAGTACAAGAGCATCACAACACAAAAAGAATAGAGTGCTGATTTCCCAGTCGGGGATTAAGCCTAATCTGAACTACCTTGAGTTTGAAAAGGTAAATCCTCACTGGTACTACAATTTTAGTCCAAAACCAAACTAATCCATGAGCAAGAAGTTAGCCCATAGTGTATACAGTATATAGTCTTATGCTCCAATAATACTATATATGGAGTATATTACCTTTGGCTCCAATCAACCATTTTTTTGCTGTTTTGCAGTCTTCAGTGCCTTCTATGCAGTCTTCTTTTGAATTTGTTAAACTTGTATGCTGTAAATAGGAATTTTTGTTGTATTCAGAGTAGAGTGTTGCAAAATAATCAGTAATCTCAAACTGCTGACAAATCTTTATGCCATTCTGATCCATTCATTACCTGGCTCTTTGTTATTGTAAAAAACTACTGCACATTCAAAACTAAAAGCTTGTCACTACTCTTGCCTGAGCACCAAGTACTCTCCAGCACCCTACACAGACAGGCAGAGGAAGAAGAATCATGATTTCTCAGTTGAACCTGTGATGCATTAAGCCTTTAAATACCAGACATCCCAACCTGCAAAAACTCATTTCAGGGAGGTCCCCCCCTTCTCTCAAGCGCACAATGCACACGTTACTGTCTCGTGTGCAGGATCAGAAAATAATCAGTCATGTGTCCTCATCACTTCTTGAATAAACACTCCTGGGGCTGTATAAAGACTTTGCTAAGTGTTGATTGTATACTTAGACCGGTAAAGTAGCCACTGAGGTACTCCTAATGCAATGTTAATTGTACTGGGATAACAACTCCAGAAAGGAGAAGGACAAGGTTCACTTTCTCATGCCTCAACTCACTACAGGTCTGTGCACTGCTCATATTCCTGTCCTGGAACGCCAAGCTTCATTTATTTCAACCTTCCACTGCAAACGTCTGCTCCCTAGTTAAGCAGTGTAATATTCTCTGTCAAAAGCGACATGTTGGACTTTTCTTCATTAGCCAGAAGCAATGGGCCTGAACCTGCCCTCCTCACTATCCTCCATCGTGGCACAGGTAGGTACGTACTTGGTTTGTACGTTGGCCGCATAATGGTTAGGATGTTCGCCCCATGATCTTAAGGACACCAGTTCAAATCCCGGACCAGTACTGGTACCGCTGAGGTACTCATGAGCCAAGTGAGGTACCGTCCCCAAACACCTCCAAGCTGACGTCACTAATCTCGTTCATCCAGATTGTTGTCCCTGTGGACTGTTTGCTCTGTTCAGTTTATCTTCTGACTGGATATGATACAAACATTTGTGTTGAAATGAACACTTGAAATGAACACTTGAAGCACGTCTTTTGTATGCACAGCAAACATTAGTTCTGCCTGAGCAATCAATAATAGTCCTCAAACAAGCGTGTGTAGTTAGGATTCAACCATTTCTTTTGTCTTCACCAAGTTATAACAGGAAAACATTACATTAGAACGTGTTAAATATCACGTTAGACTGTTTTAAATATCAAGTTATAACAAGAACATGATCACATTAGAACGTGTTAAATTATAACATTAGAACGTGTTAAATATCAAGTTATAACGTGAAAATTATCATCTTAGAACGTGTTAAATTTTAACATTAGAACGTATTAAACATCAAGTTGTAACGTGAAAATTATCCCCTAGAATGTGTTAAAGTATTACGTTAGAACGTGTTAAATATCAAGTTATAATGTGAACATTCTCACGTTAGAACGTGTTAAATCATCACATCAGAACGTGATGTTTTCACTTTAATGAAGTGGCATGACAAGAGGCGAGGTAATGTTGCAAGCCATTTATTGACAAAACTTCAAACAGAAACTAGCACGAGGGCCACAACCAAAACAAAACTCCTCTTTACCTTGAAAAAACCACGTAGCACGCCGACACAGGGAGGGTAGTGTGGGGGTGGACCGACAGAGACAATAGGGAAAAGGTAGACTTAAATCAGGAAACTGAAACGAGGGGCTGGATCAATTACACGACGGAGAATCAAGAAGAACGCGTAACCCAGTAGAACGTCCCCTTTTTCTCCCTTTTATTTGTATCAATGCATTTACACTCTTTTACTTAAATTTTATTTTCCCATTTCACGGTCACGATTATAATCTGATTTGTTTAGAGCAATCTTAGTCCCACCTTCCAAGCAGTGGACCAAATCACGTATTGGCGCTCGGTCTTTTGCACTTTGAGTATGAACAAGACAAAACTATATGGGTCATCTTGTGTGTTTTAATGCAGAAAAGTGTTGTAAACAAGCATTTGCACTGTCCGAAAGCTAATTAGAAAAAAAAATATTGTGTTAAGTTGATGGGAGAGAGGCCGTGTGGCGTGTTTGCGCTGATACCTCAGGTTGGTGAGTTGAGAGTTGAGACCATGTACTTGCTAAAGAAACATGCTACCGTCGTGCTAAAATTAGCATTTTGCTAAAGCTATATCGTGAGGTTTTTTTTTTTTCTGTTCAAAAGCAATGAAAATGCTATTTCTGTTTAAAATGTGGTTTTACCTAAATTGAATTTTAGTTCACAATAATGTAATGAAGCACTTTTGTTCTTTATGCCCTATTTTTGTTTAAATGTAATGTTTGTTTTGCTGTTAAATGTATATTTTGATGGTTTACTGTGTGAAAGTTTACAGTAAATACTATGCCATGATAATCATAGTAGCTCAGATAGCGTTACTGATACAGAGTGATAAGTTAATTGTATTTCATCTCATGATTTACAAAAGCTTAAAGGATAATTTCAAAATTGATAATTGAATTGCTAATAAATAGTCATTCTAATTTCATGGTTAAAAGAGGTTGAAGGGATGAAAAAAAAATCATTTATTTGTTTTACATGGTTAAAAATAACTCCATGTACAACAAGGGATATTTTGAGTTAAAAACATGCATGTAATATATTACTGTGGTAATGTGAGAATTGAAGATAAAAATTAAGCTGTAGCTGTGGGAAGAAATAGGAGAATGCTGATAAAGAAACTGGAGCGGATTCCTCGTATCACTTCGGATCGAGATGGCGAGCCGTGCCCACAACTGAACCAAACCCTTGTTTGAAGGACTTCATTCTTCTCTCCAGAGAAACACTAAAGTGGTAACAACTCAAACCACCAAACCACCAAAAAGGAACTGAACTAAAACGGAATCTTGACTTGACCAAAAAGCACAAACTGAAATATTGAGCTCAAAAGGACTGTTTTTTTTTATAGTTATGCCAGCTTATTGTTATTGTGGGAATTGTTAAGTTGTATTTTATTTTATTTTTACTTTTCTACTAAATAATAACTTATTTTCGCTCATTTCCTGCCTATTTCATTTCGCATTCACCTCAGCTCCTATTGTAATCCTGTTGAACCTAGCAACTGGTCTATACGTTTGGCTTGTCCTAGACTACTTAACGTAAGTCGGGGGTTACAAAAGCAAACTGGAAAATGAGCAAGATTAACTAATGAAGGGGAAACCAATAGAAATTAGGGGCAGGACTGAAACAGACAAGAACCAGGTGGAACAACTACAGTTTTTCTCATGCGCTTAACTACATTGACCATGCCATACATCCAAGTTGTCATTTCCAAATAAATATAAGCAAATCAGAAAACTTTTTTGCATAACAGAAACCATGTTATCATTGCTTGCACATCACTTTTCATTGCTAAAGGATTTTTGCAAAACACTAGTTACAGTCATCATTTGGTAACACCAAAATCAGTGTCTGATTTAGCAGTTTACTTCAAAATAGTGGCAGCTGCTGAATCCCAATCCTAAAACACTACTGAAATTTGGCCAAACCTGCAATTGGTTGCACTACTTGCTGCAAATCTAACTCTCAATCACTCAAAACTTGCTAATAGGGTATAAAAGTAGTAATAAAGTGGTGTAATTTTTAACACACAATGAAACAAGACTGGAGAGGACGTGGACATGGACGTGGACGTAGACAGGAAGGGGAAACAGTGGGCAAGGTCAAAGACAGAGCTCAGCCATAAAATTACAGCCACTGTCATTGACCATGCTCATGGTCATGTGTTCTATCAATTATTCGAACATTCAAGAGGGAAAATAGGTCTGTAACAATCACTTGCTGTAATTCAAATATAGACCACAGTTCTTTCTGTTATCAGATGTATATTTACTGCAGTATTCTACATAACATGTCTGTCTTTATAGACTCGAAAGAAACACCTGCCAGGGTGACGATTTGTTTTCTTGATTTTTGTGTTTTCATACTCCCAATAAAAATACTTCCTTCAAGAAGATGTGTTTTTGAGTGAGTTATGCAATTTGCAATAGCTATTTAGTGTTTGATGCATGTAGAGGGTTTTGCAGGAAAATGGGGAGTTCTGCCAGAGGTCGTTAGTGTCCTGCGCACGGCTGTATCCAGCTGGTTTTGAGAATGTGGATTTATTGTTTTGAAAAAGTAGTTTAGCGCCTGAGAAAAACTGTAATACGCAATGATCATCAGTGTGGCTAATGGGAAGGTGGGACAAGGACTTGACTGACAGGGAACACGAGACAGAATTCAAAACTAAGGCAATGGTGACAATGGGAGGCCTGTTATGACCAAAGTCCAGGGGGCCATAACATATATATATATATTTTTTAATTTCATATTGCTAACTGCGCTCTAATCTTTTATCATCTTCTATCAGATCAAATTTTTAACCATCATGTGCAAGTAAAAATGTTTTACAGCAGTTTAAATGTCACCAAACTCCATTACAAAACATGGAATTAGATGAAGTGATATCCTGAGTCTTTTTTGGGTTGTTTCCATCTTCTGTATCTTAGAAAAACATAGAAAAGGGACATACGTTCATAACCATTAACACTGCTTGTAACAAAAGCATAAAAGCGTGGCATCAGTTAGGAATTTGGAAGCTATTAAGGCATGTAACTATTTGCTAAGGCTTCAGTTAATTTTTAAGGCTAAAGTTATTTTTTGGTTAGTCATTTTCATGATGAATAATTGATGTCTCCAGACTGTGTTGCCTGACTGTAATATATTATTATTATTATTATTATTATTATTATTATTATTATTTATTATTATTATTAGTGTTAGTATTATTATTAATAATAAATATGGCTACCAAGCAGCAATTGCAGGGTCTACGCAGTCTGTGCAAATAAAAGCAACTATGTTGGTACACTGGACTCTAGATAATGTTATTAAAATAATGTTATTATTTCGCACATATCTTGGATAAAACAAATGTTTTTATTATGCTTACAATCGATGAGGAGTAATCCAAAAAGAAATAATGCTATGATTATATGGCCCCCCTGGACTTTGGCCATACCAGCCCCCTGGACTGTGGTTAGGCGGCCAGCAGATGCCGCAGTTTCTGTTTATTTAGTGTATTGGAGTTTTGTCCTGCGTGATCCCTGTCCGTCAAGCCTGTAGCACCACCTTCCCTTTGTCTCCCATTGGTTGTGATCTTAGATTGATGTCCCCCACCTGTTTGTTAGAAGTTTTGGTTCAGCCCTGTTCCTGACTGGTTACCTTTATTGTTTGATTTGGCTTGTTTATGATTTGGTTTCTGATTGCTTTTCCCTCTCCTGATTACCCCGTTTGTTTGTTTCCTTTCAGTATTTAAGTCAGGTTCTTTCTCCATTGTGTTTGTCTGTCCACCCTCACACCACCACTCCCGTGTTGGCGTGCTGCTTTCGGTTTTTACAAAAAGTTCCGTTTGGTTTTGTAGCCCTCGTGCCTGTTTTGTGTTCCTGTTTTTGAAGTGTCTTAATAAAAAAGGATGAAACGCAGCATAACCTCGCCTTTTGTCATGCTGACACCCACCGTGACAGCTATAAAAGTTATGATGTTACTTCGTACATATCTTGGATAAAACAAATCGGTTTTGTTAATAACCAATAATGTACAGTTTATTCTAAATATTTTTATTTAGATTATGACTGTACAGTTTCTGTACAAACATTTAAATGCTGGCTTGTGTAAAGTGCAATATTTAATAAAATAATTATTAAAAGTACATATTAGATATTGTCTGATATACAAATAATTACACATACAGTGTAACATATTTATTTACACAAATATGTACTACGGTATTGTTCAGGTTTGAGACAAATTCTATCATTTAAACGGAAATTACGTATTGGGGTTTGGGAAGATAGATTCTGTCATTTTAACGGAAATGACGTAGGGGCTTGAGAGTGGATGGGGCCTGACAGAGGAATGGCACACTCCGAGCCCCTCGACAACAGACCCTTCTCTCTTTATTTGCATATTACAGCCATATGACGACCTAAATGAAAAATGTGCTTGATAATTATTAAAGGACAGTGTCTTGGGATTCAAATGATGCCTGTTGCATGCAGATTGGACAAAAATCCAGGGACTAGTTTGCAACAGATGGTTTTGCATATTATGCAAATTAGTGAGAAATCCAATATGGCGGAAATAGATGGGAGGGGTCTGAGATAATAATAATAAATTTAATTTATATAGCCCTTTCCATACATTTGTATGCAGCTCAAAGTGCTTTACAGAGAGCAAGCATAAACAGTAAAAAAGAAGAGTAAAAACAAGCAATAAGAACAAATATTACAAATTAAGAAATGACAGCAATTTAAAAATGAAGAAATAGAAAATAATAAAGATAAGAAGGTCTAGCAATGACAAATCAGCCAGACATGCAATGAAAAAACAGTAGCACTTAAAACAAGAACGTAATCAATCAGACAACGCACATAGAAGGAGATAAAAATAGTACATAAATATAAAACCATGAGTACTAACTAAAAGCCAGGCCCCGGCCCCTCCTGCGCGGCGGGCCCTCGACGAGGTGGGGCTGCGCCCCCAGTCGATGGGGCCTGTGGTTCCGACCACGACTTACTGGAGTGGGGGAGTTCGCGGGCCTGACTGAGAGCCTCTCGGTTGCCCCTTCTTTCTTGAGCCTGTGGCAGGGGAGCCATCAGCCTTGGTCTCTTGCTGACTCTTCTTATGGGTTGGGTGCGTGACCATCTCGGGGCAGGTGTCTGAGGGCCTTTTCCCGTGGGGGTGGCTGGGGGGCTCTGACCTGGCCCTTCCCTACTACCTATTCGCTGGGGTAAATGGGGCTCTTCACCCCCGTCATCATTAAAATACCACCACTTCAATTGACAAAGCCAGCTCACGCCTTTGCAGCACATACACATGCATGCACATGTGGGCGGCTTGTGGGTATGTTTAGCCAGTTATTATATTATTATTATTGCTGTTAGTATTTAATTATTGTTAATATTGATATGGTTATTTTTTTTCATTATTTTAAATACATGCCGTTATTATTGTTGTGATATGAGATATTCGTTTATTTATTATTATTCTTTATTTCATTACTTAATGGTCCAACTTCACATTAGACAGCATCTTAATGGGGGGAAGGGAAAATAAATAAATAAATAGATAAATAATAATAATAATAATAATGCTCACAGAGCCATTATTACAATATTGTCATTATTATTATTATTTTTAAATATATATTTTATGTATATTATTAGCAGTATGTGTATATGTACAGTATATAGGTATGTATATATATGTTTATTCTATATATGTATGTATGTGTATATAGGTGTATATATTTATATATATAACCCCCTCCCCCAACCACAACTTGGCATCAGGATGCGTTATGTTTCTGTTCTGTCCAGTTTGTTTGTATTACTTTATACATAGTCCTGCCCTGTCTTGTTGATTGTCAATTTGTTTAGCTCTCTGTTGTCCCCCTTATTCATTCCATGTGCCTTTTTAATTTGTTTTTGTTTTTTGCTTGTAACACATCTTGTTTTTGTTTGTCTATTGTTTGTTTGTTTGTTTGATTTTCGTTCCTTTTTTTCTTCCCTCCCTCTCTTTTCTTTTATTTTCTCTCTCTCTCTCTCTCTTTTTTGTTTTTTATTTATTTATTTTTTATTTTTTCTCTCTCTCTCCCATTTTTATGCCCCCCCCCAAGTGGATATTCACTGGGAGAAGATTGTGCCTATTCTAATTGTTTGTAGTTTGGGGATTGTCCCCCAAATGAAACTTGTAATTAAAAACAAAGTTGTCCTCGAAGAGAGGTGGTGGTGGTGGGCTTAAAAAAATAAATAAATAAATAAATAAAACCTGATCTGCTCTTCAGTAATACATAATGAAAGCAATTCCGACACTAAGAAAAAAAAATTTGATGTTAGGTGGTCTGTAAATGACTTAAAAGCATCATTTTTTGACTGAGTATTCACCACAGTTGCTAAATTGCTCAAAAAGAAAGAGAAAGTGCCAAGTGCAATATATTGCAACAATAAGATTTAGCTTGACTCAGGATTAAGATGATATAAATTTTTTGAGAATAAGACTCACAGTTCCAAACTGCAGATGCATATTTAATGCACAAAAGTACATTTCACTATTGTAATTGTAGTTTTTTCCTCCAGATGACTGCTCTGACAGTACTTACACATATTATGAATGAAAAACTTAGAGTTTATGTTTATAGTTTATTTATATATGTGAAATTTGCAACATACATAAGGAGCCTCATGGTGCAAATATAATCAGAAACCTAAAACATCCGTTCTATGTTGGCTGCACATTGCTCTCTTCCTGTGATCTTATCATATGATAAATCTTCTAATTGCATAGCACGTCTCTTTAACCACATCTGATGGGCAATCTAGCATAATAAAGGCTACACACAATTATTAAATTTTCTTTTAGTATCATAAAAATATTTGTTTCATGCAACATTTAAAATAGCATGTTAGATGATAATAACAGGAGAGATCAAACCTTATTTTTTCATAAAATGCTGTGGTCTTGTTTGTCATGAAATTCTATCTATCCCAAAATTAGTATTGTTTTGTTCCTCCAGGAAATACCTCTTACAAATCTTATGCTTTATTGAGAACAGTATTTATGGGTCAGTAACACACATCATTTGGAAAGAAACCAACAGCATCCATTCAGCAACATTAAGCTAAATTTAGTTCAATATTAATCTACAATGTACACATACCATACCTCTAATACGGAAACTGCAAGAACCTCTACTGGCCTTCAAGGTCAAGAATGGAGCTGCACCTCCTTACTTATCAGCACTGAGTCAAGTAACATGTCGCCTACTCATCCTCAGAACATGAAAACATGCTTATCTCATACCATCAATACCAAAAAGAAGAAGAGAATACCTACATCAAGGCTCCCCAGTGGTAGAATGAATTTGCTCCTGCCATCAACATCATATATAGGAGACTGTTTACTTTGATTTTCCTAAAAAACACTAACCCATAAAACACTACTCTTGTTACTGTGCCCTAACTACGATTTTCTCTAATAACAGACTAAAGGGTTGACAGTTGTTGATTTAAAGCGTTACAGATTGAAGATGTTTCTCCGGATGAGACTATCTACTAAATGCTGTAAATATTTACAGCATACTGCAGACTTGTGTGATTTAAGAATTATTATTTTTGTAAGTAAAATGACTACATTCAAATTTTTTTAATGAACTAGGATTTGTTTTACAGTAATTTAACAAACTGCACCTGCCCACTTCTGTTTATCTTTCAGTTGTAAATGCAGCAGTAATTTTGGGTTAAATATCACTGCATCATGTAAGCTGGGAGCCAGGCTATATAAAGTGTATTAGTATAAAGATTTCCTACTTCTAACATTCTTTTGCATGTACCTTTCAAAATGTATGCACAATGTTATGTTTATAGTTTATTTATATATATGCCTTCTTTGTATTCCGGAAAAACTGGGACCCAGTTATTTCTACATTGATGAGATGATTTAAGTCTACTTGACTTAAAGTTCACTAAGTTTTATTTTATCATGTGTGTTTTTGACAAAAGGTATCCACATTTTGTTCCATTACTACCTCCTCCACATGTATAAAGAATGAAAGTATGAAAATAATACTATCCTATAGAAATTATTTTTCCAAAGACCATTTGAAATATTTGCAACATACAAGGCCTCCATAGTTGCAGATAATATCAGGAAACCACAAAACATCAGTTCTATGTTGGCTTTTTGATCTCTTCCTGTGATCTTATCATATGATAAATCTTCTAATTGTGTAGCACGTCTCTTTAACCACATCTGGTGGGCAGTCTAGTATAATAAAAAGGCTACACAATTATTTAATTTCCCTCTGGTATCATAAACATGCATCATGCAACATGCAACATTTAATATAGCATGTTAGATGATAATAACAGGAGAGATCAAACCTTATTCTTTCATAAAATGCTGTGGTCTTGTTTGTCATGAAGTTCTATCTGTCCCAAGTGGTATCGTTTTGTTCCTCAGGAAATACCTCTTACAAATCATGTGCTGGTGAGGATCGGGAAATCCCATGGGTCAATAACACACACAATTTGGAAGAAACATGCAGGGCACGGGTCTTGGGAACACCTCTTGACAAACAGACGCCTTTAACATCTGCAGTACAGTTTCATGGTCAAGCAAGTACACTAATAGCATTGTCGTTTGTATCTATTAAAACAACTAACGTCTATTTAACACTGGAGTAAAAATCTAGAAATCTGGATCTATGCTATAGACATCATTCACATGTTGACACAAGACAAAAAGTAAAAAATGTTCAAGAAAACTCGCATTTTAATTATCGACATTATAAAAGTGGAGCAAGCAGAGATTATCAAGTTGTTGGAACTTGTGCTTGGCCTAAACATATCAAAAAGCTACTGATTAACTTGTGCTGCATCACATATATATATATATATATAAGCTGCTGATTATTAATATAGATTGATCAATAGATCCTCAACATAAGTTGAATATCATATGACCAAGAGGGATCTTAGGAGGCACAAGATCCACTTTCAAACTAAAGCGATATGACGAAGGTTTTTGCTTAAAATCCTCTGAAAGTAAATGTTGAACATTTAAGTTCAAGCAGCAGCCTGACTACGAACACATCTGCTGAGCAACTACGGTGGAAGTAGTGGCAGCAGTGGCATGAGCTCGCATCTTAACTTCCCGAGACATCTGGCACAGGGCACATGGATAGCAGAAACACAATGTGCAGCAGTCATCGCAGCAGGAACCCTGTAGAGGAAAGTGAGATTTTGCTCATCATTGTTCAATCTGTGGCTCAAGTAAAGCCATGTATTTATCTCCTTGATCCAGAGCAAGACAGAGCGTGAATCTTTGATAAACATCCGCTTTATTTATTTTATTTTTTACTATTGTACAGCAAAAACTGAGGCAATCCTGTTCTCTTTGGTTCTCTATTTGGTTAATGTAAAACAGAGTTCATATAATGGTCATATGTAGAAATGTTGAGTTTTTCACAAGCAGTCATGTTTCAACACAAAACGTGTAATCAAGACCAAGGAGGTTTGTAGCTTACATGAATGTCGTAGTGCCGCCTGATCTTTTTGCGAAGGCAGCAAGAGACAAAAGGCACGATCATGCAGCAGTCCAGTAGGGGCACGCTGAAGCACCATCCGAGTTTAGATGCAGTCTGACACTGCATACAAGGAAAACACCAAGTGCCACAGCAACCTGCAACATAAACACATAGCACAGTGACCTTTACAATAAGGTTCAAGTTGAAGGTTCAAGGTACTTTGTCATCAGTCGCTTAGTAATGTTTTAAGGCACATTGGCAGCATCAGCATCCAAGCAGCTTATGACAGATGGAGTACAAGAGCATCACAATACAAAAGAATCACAATAAATAAATAAATAAATAAATAAATAAATAAATAAATAAATAAATAAATAAATAAAATAGACAGAACAATAAATACACAACACTCCGGCACTGGCCAAGGGGTGGGGATAAACCTTAATGACTGATATTGCACATAGTTATTATACTACAGGTTAGATGTAGGGTGGGGACATCAATTGAGCGAAGGAGTATACAGTTATTTAATTAACTCTAGTGCATCTGAGTGTACTGATATAGACAGTAGGTATATAAAGATGCAGGTGTGAGTAGTTGAGATATTTTAAGACAGCTCTGATATTATTATAGGCTGTTACACAGTCTCTTGAGTGGCAGGTCGGAGGCTCACGATGTCTATACGTTTGCGGATGAAGTAAGCGAAAAAAGTCCATGTAGTAGTGGATAAGAGTGGTCCTTCACTATGTTTCTGGCTCTGTTGTAGTAGCGGGTCTGGAAAATGTCTTTCAGGGGGGGTAGTGGCAGGTCAATGACCTTCGCAGCTGCTCTCACTATTCGCTGACGTGTGTTGCAGTCTGGAGAGAAGACTTTCAATGGTGCTGGTGTAGAATGTCTTTAGGATCGATTGGGGGAGGCTTGCTCTCTTCAGTCTCCGCAGGAAGTGCAGATGTTGATGAGCCCTCTTGGCTATGGAGGTGGAGTTAAGGGACCAAGAGAGGTCCTTTGTAATGTGAACACCCAGGAACTTGGTGTTTTTCACCCTCTCGACAGCTGCGCCATCGATGGTGAGAGGAGGGTGCGCGGTGCTGGGTCTTCTGGAAGTGGAAGTGATTATCTCTTTTGTTTTGTCTATATTTTGGCTTTTTTTTAAATTGTTCACCAAGGTCAGGTTGCACCGTGCCATTCTAAGGACATCCTTGTGTCTCCAGATCTAAAGGCAGCATCACATGCTTTCAGCATCCTCCCGACCTCCATCAACATCCAGGGTTTCTGGTTTGCTCTTGTGATGACTTTCTTGGAGACAGTGACATCCTAAGTACATTTCCTGATGTAGCCAGTCACGGTTGTGGTGTATTCCTCAACATCAACGCAGTCCTCATAACTGGCAGCCTCTTAACACTGACCAGTCTGTGCTCCTGAAGCAGTCTTGAAATGCAGAGACAGCTCCTTCAGGCCACACTCTGATCTCTCTCTGGACCGGTGAAGTGCGTTTCAGCACCGAACTGGGCTTCAAATCATTTTTCGAGATGAGGTCAGAGTTGCGAAGTATGTGGCGAAACTCGGCCAATGCGCGTCTTTTGCGATTGGTGTACACATGATCCAAGCAGTTATTTCCCTGGTTTGCAAAGTTCACATGCTGGTGAAATCTGAAGCAGCACTGTTTCAAATTGTGGCCTGGTTGAAGTCACCAGTGATGATGAAAGCCCCCTCCAGGTGGGCAGTTTGCAGGTTGTTTCTGGTGTTGTAGATCTCTGCTAGGGCCTGGTTAGCATTGCGCTGGGTGGTAGGTCACAGCAAACAAACCAACAGAGCTAAACTCATGACAGGTAGAAAGGCCGACATTTTCACTGCTATGAACTCCACTGGGGCGGAACAGTCGTCATAAACTACCAGGGCATTTTACTGTTTGTTGTTTATGTAAATACACACTCCGCCGCCTCGTTCTTCCGCGCCGCGCTGTCTCTGTCCTTATGTGGAACAATAGGCGGCATTTGATTTGATTTTGCTTTGGGGGTTTTTTTGACAGGAATTCCAGAAATGTCAGAACTTGACACAAAATTTATAAATCCGCAGTACTGTGCTCATTCTAAACTATTTTTTACTTATTTCAGAAAAAAAGCATCATATGCTAAACGTTAAAAGATCATATGCATGTTTAAAATTCTGCTGTCATAAATATCCAAATAAATAACTTTAAATGCTAGCCCTATCCCCCTAAAATAAGCAATTTTTAGGATGTTCTTTCGTGAGAACACAGCTTGCCATCGTTATTCCCCTTATAATATATACATTTCCCTTAGCACAGTTTGACAGATACACATAAATGAAAAAGGAATTAAAACAAAAAATAATGAACACGAAGAGGCCACAGGTGAAGGAGAGAGATAGAGTGACAGAGTAAGATCAGAGTTGAATGGTGAAAAACAAAAAGGGTTAGAAATAGGAAGAGATTTTCAGTGTTAATTTTTTCAGAGTTAAAAGTGTTGATTCTGGTGTTGAGTTGGCGATGTTACGCTCGGAGTGTTACACAGTGTTTGTATCGAGTGTTATTTCGGGGAGTAGTAGATATTACACCACCAAAGAGTGGATTTAATTTGCGGCGCTGCAACTGCACTTCCTTTTTGTTTAATGGCGGCTGTTACTCAACGCACTACGAAAATGAGAGGGAAATTGAGATAAAAATATTCATGGATTTAACAAATTATTTTCTATAGCAATTTTATTGACTACTGATTTTAATGGCGGTTATAATGCTACCATTTGTTTACTTAATATTCGTACGTTAGTCTTGTTGATTGATGGCGGTAGACTTCACTTTATGTTCATTGTTAAATAAAAATGACACAAAATGTAAATATAACGGTCAAACTTAAATACATGTCCTTGTAATATATTTCTTTATAAATTAATTATGTACTTGGTCGTTTATTCAAGGCATTGAATTCGCCCTTTGAATATGGCCCATTTCACCGTTAAGATACAGAGTCACGGGCTCTATTCAGAAGCTCGTTGTTTGGATCACCTTTCCTCAGTTGTTATGCCCTAACTTAGTCGTTTCTGCACTGGAAAGCATAATTTATGGAATTACTTTGGCAATTTACAATGTTCCATGAAATGGATGTTGCAGATGAATTTGTTCTATTTCTGGGTTTGACACTTATTTTATTTAGTCAGACTAGGATAGTGATATTGCCTCATTCTTGCTGCTGTTGCACTTGCTACCACCTTCTGCAGGGAAAAAGACTGCGTCAGTCAGCAGTGCTGTTGACAGGCTTTTATAGTTTCATAAGGTGTTTTACGCTGATGACTGATCAATGTTTTTTGCAATATTTTTGTAAAGTCACAGATTGATTCCTGATCTACTTGTCATGATAAAATGTGTTGTTCGCGAAGAATTATGTTTTTGTTTTAAAACTTCTGTGTATTCATCAATGTTATAATGTTTACAATAACACATTATTCTTTATAGTCTGTAGCAGCATTGAAGAGCATCTAAGAAGGAGAGAAGGTCACCAACTATACCGACTTGCAGCTGGACAGACCAAAAAGAGAATTGAAAACTTTTATGTGGTTGTTGAAAAGCAGCTTTCTGAGCTCTAAAAGGTAATAACAGTTGTTGCAAACTATGTGTACATGTAAATTAAGACTTGTATATCTTGAAATATTGCTGAGATTTTTTGTTTGCTTTTGTTTAAATGATCTTGGGGGAAACCTGCTTTTGTATTATTTTGAAATATTGTAAAAAACCATTTTGTTAAATAAAACACACATTTTAAAAATTCTAAATTCTTGTGCTAATCTTGTGAATGTATATATGTTAAACTTTCAATTAATATGACAGCAGCCTCTAAATAAAGTAACGTTGCATCTAATATATACAGTACCATATGTATTAGCCTACAAACACTCAGTGTTGACTTATTGACACTTCACACTTGTTAGGTGTTGAATACAACACTATGTGACACCAGAAGTGTTTTTTGACCATACATTTGGTGTAAAGTGAATTTCAAAACACTGCTGGTGTTAAAAATTACTCTTGCAGTGTTGATTTCAACACCTGATGAGTGTAGAAAATATAACACTGCATGAAGTGTAAATTTAACTCGATTTGGTGTGGACATACAGTATATAAACTCAGAAAGTGTTAAAATTAACATAGCAGGGGTCAAATTAAGACTTTGGATTTTGCTGCGATACTGTTTCACCAAAGTGGAAGCTAATCAATGTGTCTCAGTGTTCACTTTGGTGTTTAAGTTTTGTTTTAAGGTCTAGTACAATCAAGGAGGAACTTGAAACATGTTTTGACTACTGAAGATTAAAGTGCTTCAATTACAATTACCATTAAGCACAATCAACAAAGGTTTCAAAAGCATGGTAGTATTGAAAACCTTGCCCCACCATACGCAGCGAAGGATGCTAAGAAAAAACAAAAGAAGTCGAAATTAACATTTTGACGACCAAAATTTAAGTTCAAGTCAGATTTGAACCCAGTTTAAAATTGTGAAAGAGCAGTTGAGATTGGATAGTTCACTTAAAAGAATCTCCATAGTGAAAAAATTAATGGAGGATTGGTGAAAGTCCCTTCAAAAGTGCTTTCAACATTAATCATACTACAGAAGGGGGTGACTGCTGTCATACTGCGCCAGAATCTCGACCCAAACTTACTGACATTTGGGGGTCTTGGAAACTGAAACTTGTTCTAAAAGTCTTAAGCATATGGAATTGTTTAAGCTTCATATCATTGCATGCATGGTCAAAACAGTCTGCACACTCATTTTTGTACTGTGAGTTAGCTTCATTAATATAGCTTTGATTTCACCATCATTATGGGTTCATATACTTCCCACAAATGCTGATATCTGAGCAGCAGTCACAGAGGCCTGTGGTCCAAGTCCTAGAACTATAGGCGGTTTGGCTGCAAACAACAACCTGCTGTTGGACTGGCATTGCTCCTCTCTTCAGGTTCCCAGAACCATGGGCGGTTTGGCTGCAAACAACAACCTGCTGTTGGACTGCCATTGCTCCTATAGAAAAGAAAAGAGTATAGGAAGAAGAACAAAGAAAATATTGAGACGGTATGGATATTGATGCAAGAAACTTGACCGTAAAATAGAGTATTAATTTGACATTATCCACAGAGTCTTCTATTCCCCACTTTTGCTGAGTATGGCAGCAATATAATAAATTCTCCTGAGTGGGTGAGATATGAGACGTCTTAGTGATAGTGTTTGCTGATAGGTAACTCCACTAACGCTAAGCTCTGCCCACTGCGCACAAATGAGCGGTAATACGCGTCACGTCGGAAGGAAATTTGCCAGACCTTTGTAGCCTTGTGTTAGTTACTCTGTAGACTGAGTTCATATTGTTAAATGTGGTTTTACATTGTTAATTTTGGACTTTATTTGCGGTTGTGGTAGTGTGTGTGCGTGCGAGCGCGTGTTCCTGTGTGCCGGATGTGTGTGTATGTGTGTGGTGATGGTGGTGGTGGTGGTGGGGATGGTGTCTTATATTTCCATTGCGGTGGAAATGGAAAAAGATTTTTATTTTTTAGTATTTTTTCCAGATGAAGGAGAGACACAAGCATTTTTTGACGCATAGTGATGTAAGAAAGGTTCTAAGCATCTTTACTTTAACCATTCAATAAAATAACAATAGGAATATCATATGCAATGTCAGCAATATACAGAGGGAAACGCTAGCGATAAACATTTGCATTTATCTAGCTCCGTTAGCTGCGTGAAGCTGGCCGCCCTACAAACGGCACAAATGTAAATTCCATTGTGTTTGGTTAGTGCTACGTTTGTGCCCGTTTGTGCCGCAAAAAGTAAGATTTGCGCTGCTTTCATTTCGGAGATATTAGCAATTCTTTTTTCCAGGCGATTACGTAATCAGCCCGCCCCAATCGAATATGGATAAAACAGACTGGTTAGATTAATTACTTTTTTCTTGCGTTGTGCCCGTTTGTGCTGTAGAAATCACTACTCTATCTCTTATAGTTTCTGAGATATTAACATATTTTTATAGAGGTCAAAAGTTCACTCAGCCCCACCATAGCGTTCAGATGTGAAACCGGGCTGGTTTGTTAGTCACTGGGTGCATGCCCGTTTGTGCATAGAAATGATCATTGTGATGCTTTTTGTTTATGAGATATTATGAATTAATTTTCATGCGATGACGTCACCCGTGAAGCTGGCCCCCCTACAAACGGCACAAATAAAAATTCCAATGCTGTCATGACGTGAGTGTTGGGGGGAAGGAGGGGCTGTTGCAGGCATGATGAAAGGGTTTATTGAGGGCAAAGGTAAGTGAGACACAAAAATGGCAAAACACAGGTCCACAAACACACCAAATGAAAAACAAGGGAACAAAAAGAAAGATGGGCCGATGCTCCCAGTAGTGAGGCGGCAGGTAACGGGAGAGAACCTCCCAGAGTAACCGGAATGAGCGAGGTCCTTACGCTTGAAGACTCGGGAGGTGAACTGACAATGGTCCAGACTTGGTAAAACACCACGGCAGTCTGGCCAGATGGGGGAAGCTCACTGGGAGTCACAAGCCTGAGGGGCACCAAGAGAGGTGTGAGGATGAGGGCACCAATCCAAACTCAAAGCAGAACAGAAACACAGCTAAATCAATGATAAAGCGCGGGGTTCTACACACGGACACTGACCTACTAGGTAGGAACATCTGCAGGAAGTGGTGCACTCTAAACAGATGAACTACTCAGAAGGGGAGCAGTGCAGACACAGAACTTTCCGGAAGTGAGGAGCAAGCTAACAGGAAGGCTAAGGCCTAACCCGAGGAGACATGAGGGGTAAACACCACAACAACACACCAAAAGTGAACCCAGAGAGCCAGAGAAACAAAACAGATACTTATCTGGGTTCACTGTGGCACGGTCCCATCTAAGTCGGGCGGGATCGTGACAAACGCGTTTGGTTAATGCTACGTTTGTGCCACAAAAATTAGTGTTTGTGCTGCTTTCATTTCGGAGATATTACAGTATTAATTTCCAGACGATGACATCACCCGTGAAGTTGGCCCCCCTACAAACCAGCAGGGGTTTACTCCCGCATCGGCAGGTGGCAGCCGGAAGTGGCAGGCACTGTATTCGAATGGCAGCTGCCACTGTTAAGCGCCACTAGCAACAGTACACTCGTCTTTTCCTCAAATATGACCTTAAAGAGATTTAAAACAAGCAACAATAACATAATTCTTAGTCATACAAACATCACACAAGTGCTCTATTTATTTACGTACTCCTCTCTAGTGTATCTGATGCTCAGAATCCCTGGTTTACTTCCAGGAGTGGTCTCTCTACGGTGGCAGGCACTGTATCCAAATGCCAGCTGCCACTGTTAAGCGCCACTTGTCCTCGCCTCGCGATTCCGCAAAAGGGGCGCAGCGCAGAGCATCTTACTGTACCCGAAAAGAATCAGGCGTCATTTCTTTATTTTCCTTTCTTTCTATAATGTATATATAATTATATGTATTATATTATATTATATGTATTATATAATTCTATAATTAAAAAAAAAGCCAGTCTGTGTTATATAATGGAAACAGGACAAGTGACGTTACATTTTAGAGCCATTTAATGAACACTTGCTTGTGCCTACAACAATTGCATGTCTGCAGTCCACACTTCACAAACCTAACTACTTCCGATTTACGTCATCTAATATGGATACCTTCATGGCTCAAAATCCTATTACATTACATCCCCCTTCTTAACAGTTTTTTTTTCTTTTAAGTGTAACCTCATTTCCAAAATTGAAGAGTTATGTAACATTCAAATTTGTGTATGTATCTAACCAAATTATTCAAACAAGTAACATCTGTAACAAGGAATTCTCCAGGTCCCTCAGTAAACTGTAACTACTGCACTTAATCATACATTACAAATAAACACAAAATGAACAGCAATCTTTGTCATATCAACCTTCTCAACCTACTCTCTATATCTTATTGGTGGTCTTATCTGTCTACCATGTCTAGTTTGAGAGGTGTATGTTTCATTTTGTTCAACAGGTGTTTTGTTGTGCTTTGCCTCGTCTGTGCTCTCAGCTGACCGTGTGTCGTCTTTCTGTGTGTCTTTTGTGTCAAAGTCTTTCATCTCTTCGTCCATCTTCCGGTAAGTGTCTTGTTCCTTTGTCGATGGAAAGGCTTTTTCATCTGTTTTCCATAGATACTTTCTATTCCTCCTGTACATTCTCCCATTTGGTGTGCGAACCACAAAAGATTGTGCTAGTTCATGCTTCTGCAGGACAACAGCTGGCTCCCATCTCTCCTCTTTGCATCCTGACTCTCTCGCCTGCCTGCAATTCTGGCAGTTCCCGTGTTTACCTGTCAAAGTATTGCTTTTGCTTCATCTGTTTCTCTCAGGCTTTCTCAGACTTGGACAGTTCCATCAGGAGTGAGCAATGTGGTTGAGGTAGGTAGCTTTCCTTTTAGCTGCCGTCCCATAAGCAACTGTGCTGGAGATAATCCTACACCTTCTAATGGCGTATTACGATACTCCAGAAGAGAAACGTAGGGGTCGCCAGTTTGGCCCTCGGATTTCTTCAGTAGACTTTTAATAGTCTGTACTGCACTCTCAGCCTGACTATTTGACTGAGCGTGACCAGGACTGGACGTATTGTGCCTGAATTCCCAACTATCTGCAAAGTCTTTGAATTCTGAACTGGCGTACTGTGGTCTGTTATCTGAGATGACAACATCCGGAATGCCATGCCTTGCGAACACTGATTTCAAGGCTACTATGACACTGTTACTGGTGGTATCTTTGAGTTTGACAATTTCAGGAAACTTGGAAAAGTAGTCTACACATAGCAGGAACTCACATCCCCTGTAAGGAAAGAGATCAGTACCTACTTTCTGCCATGGTCTCTCTGGTACTGGACATGGCACTAATGGCTCTCTCGGGTTTGCTGTTCCTGTTTTCATTACCAATGACACACTGAGAGACCATTTCCTCAATGTGTGTGCACATTTTTGGCCAATACAGCACATCTCTGGCTCTTTCTTTGCATTTAACAATTCCCAAGTGTGACTCATGGATCTTGTTAAGCATTTCTTTCCTCAACTGATTTGGGACTATGATTTTGGCTGCTTTAAACATCGGTCCAGAGATGTAGGTGATTTATTCCTTAAATGTCCAGTAGGGCTGAATGTCTTTTGGAACCGCACTTCTTTCATTTGGCCGTCCTCTCAGTGTGATGTCTTTCAACAGCTGCAGCTCTGGATCTTCTGCTGTAGCTTTTCTAAACTTCTGCAATTTGTCCTCTGAAATTGGAAGCTGAGATGTGACCATGTTCACTTCCAAGTCCGTTCCCAGCAGATCTTTTTTCTGCTCTTTTAGGAATGCTTGACTTAATGTGTCTGCTATATGCAGTTACTTGCCTGGTCTATAAGTAACATTAAGACTGTATTTTTGCAGCCTTAGCAGCATCCTTTGTAGTCTCAATGGAGCTTGGTGGAGAGGCTTTTTAAAGATGCTTTCCAGTGGCTTGTGGTCAGTTTCAACCTGAATGGTTTTTCCATAAACATATTGATGAAATTTCTCACAGCCATAGACTACGGCGAGCAGGTCTTTCTCGATCTGAGCATACCTGTGCTGACAATCAGTGAGGGCTCTTGAGCCATAAGCAACTGGCTGTCCATCCTGCAGTATGACTGCTCCAAGGCCCTCTGAGCTTGCATCTACTGACAGTGTGATTGGTTTGTTGACATCCTAAAACTTTGAAGTCAGGGCATTGGTGACCAGCTGTTTGAGGTGTTCAAAACTTTTTTGTTATATTTCCTCCCAGTGCCACTCTGTACCTCCCTCCAGCAGCTTTCTTAATGGAGCGCTGACGCCTGAGAAGTTAGGTATGAATTTGCCAAGATACTGGATCATTCCCATGAATTTCAGAAGCTCCTGTTTTTTCTGTGGTGGGGGAAGCTGTGTCACTGATTTCACTTTCTCCTCATCTGGTCTTAGTCCACTTGAACTGAGTATGTGTCCAATGTATTTGATTTCTGTTTTCCTGATAAAGCACTTGTTTTTGTTCAGTTTTAGGTTGTATTCCCTTGCTCTATCTAACAACTTCACCAGCAAGTCATCAACGATGTTGACAACACCATCCAGATCCTCGATCATCTGTGCCACCACCCTCTGAAACACCTCTGGAGCTGATGATATTCCAAAGGGCAGCCGCAGAAACCTGTATCTTTCTATGGGTGTGTTGAACGTGCAGAGCTTTGAGTTTTTCTCATCTAGTTTTATCTGCCAAAATCCTTGATTAGCATCTAGCACTGAACAATACTTTGCTCTTGGCATTCATGAAACAACTTCCTTCACAGTTAGCAGTGGATAGTGTTCTCGTCTAATCACTTGATTTTGATCTTTTGGATCCATACAAATGCGAATTTTCTGTGGTTTGACCACAGTTACTATGCTACTCATCCACTCTGTGGGTTCTGTTTGTCTGGCTATTACTCCCATTTTTTCCGTATGCTGTAGTTCTTCAATCACTGTGTCCCTGATTGCTACAGGGATTCTCCTTGCACAACGGGTGGTACGGTGTGGTCAATCTGAATACGGTGCTCACCTGGCAAGCAACCCAATCTTTTAAAGAGACCACCATACTCCTTAAGAATGTCACTTTCTTTTTCTACCTCATGCAAGCCTAGATGTGCACAAGTGGTTCCTCCCAGTATAGCTGGAGCCTCTTCTTTCATGATTTCAAACTCAATTTTATATTTTATGCTCTTATACTCAGTTATTAGTGTTTTCTTACCCAGTGGTGCTATCTTGTGGCCAAAGAATGCAACAAGTTTACTTTGACTAACCTTGAGTCTGCCTGTAGTAGTGAGTGCTTTAAAAGTTTTGACTGACATTGCATTGCAGTCTGCCCCTGTATTGAGTTTAAATATTATCTCTGTTCCATTTATTCTCAGTATCTCAGTCCATGTTTCTTCCACCGCTTCTGCCTCTGATGTTTCAATCATTTCAGTGTGTTTCCTACGCTCCGAGTTGACTGTTCCAATGAACTAGTCCTTAATCCTGCTCGACTGTATGGACTTTCTTTCCC
Organism: Distichodus sexfasciatus; assembly: GCA_032718565.1. NCBI lineage: Eukaryota > Metazoa > Chordata > Actinopteri > Characiformes > Distichodontidae > Distichodus > Distichodus sexfasciatus. The sequence continues at coordinate 969,482 of JAVGVS010000110.1, forward strand.
TGTCTTTTCTGATGTCCTCGTGATTTACACATCTTAGCAAAATGATTTTTCTTTTGGCAAACTCTGCATGTTTGACCCACTGCAGGACATTTGTTTGTTACATGTTTAAAACCACATCTGCTGCAGCGTATTTCCTTTTGTTCAGCCTTTTCTGGATTAGTCTTAGACCTGCTATCTTTTGGCCTCACTGTTCTTATTCTATTTACTCCTGCCTCTTCGGTCAGTATTTTGACTTGGTTTGTTGTGATCTCACTTGCACGGCAAATATGAATAGCTTTTTGTAATGTCAGATCTGCTTCTCTTAACAGTCTGCCTCTCACCTGATCGTTAGTTATACCACGTACAATTCTATCACATACCAGGGAGTCATGTAAATGTCCAAACTCACAGTCCTTCGTTTTTCAAATCTGTGACATATGCCTTAATAGACTCTGATGAGTTCTGAGCTCGCGTGAAGAAGAGGTACCGTATGTAAGGTAGGTTTTTTTCTCGGCTCACAGTAATCCTGAAAGTTCCTCTTAAGTGCGTCTATTTTGTCTCTTTCATTGTTCCAAAAATCAAATGTATTTGATTTCGAAGTGGGAAATAAGCTTGATGTGTCTTTCGTCTGCTGCACTAAGTTTCCTTGGCCGATCACTGCGTCTACGATCCTCAACGTTGCCCGTTTCTTTGTGCTTCTTCAAAAGTGCTTGAACAGCACATCTTGAAACCCCTAGTCTGCTTTGAAATCTTTGTCTGGGAGAGACCTTGCTGATGCAGTAGAACTACCTTGTGTCTTCTTGCTGTGCTCAATCTTGCCATGACATGAAACTGTCTTCCACAACCTCGCCTTGGCAGCAGAGTTTGGCTGTTCCTCACCCAGTTTTAAGCCTCCTACACAACTGTTTCTGTTTCAGTTAATGACTGTGTTTCAACCTACGTGTGACATTGATGATCATTAGCATCTGTTTGGTATAATTGGTTGATCATACACCTGACTATAATCCTACAAAACCCCTGACTTTGTGCAAGTGTACCTAAAAGAATTGATGCTGGTTTGAAGGCAAAAGGTAGTAACACCAAATATTGATTTGATTTAGATTTTTCTTTTGTTTGCTCACTTTGCATTTTGTAAATTGATAAAAGTAAACAATCATTATTTATATTTCTGAAAGCATTCTTTGTTTACAGCATTTTTTCAAACCTGCCTAAAACTTTGCACAGTACTGTATATATTCATAATATATATAATATTATGTCTTCTTTAGCAGTTTCCACTCTGGGTTGGCTTTTCATCTTAAACTTGAACTTTTATATGTGCCAATATTTTTGTCCATTTTACGTGTTGAAAAATTAAATTACTGAATTATTTATTATTAAAATAATAAATGTGCACCTTTTTTATTAAAAAAATATATTAATTAATTACGATTTAAAGTTTTACTCAACTATTTAGTGAAGCAAATACACAAATTCCATCCAGAGATACATAAGTAATTTACTGAAACACCTACTCAAGACGTGAGTGACGAAATTTGTATGCACTGTACACGGGGATCTTCTGGAATACTGAGTAGAGCGTAGCAAAATAATATTCATTTTCGTAATACTGGCATATTTTCTTGGCGTTCTGATCCATTCCTGTTGGCTCTTGTCCTTTGTAAAAAAAATGTTTTACACTTATCAAAACTGTCCACCACATTGCCCTGAGAGTCGAGGGCCCCCAGCAGAACGCAGGCGAGCAGCAGAAGAAGAATCATGATTTTCTGTTGAACAGCAAGAAGCAAGTCAGCTTTAAATACACTCAGCCTTGGCGACAGATCTTGTGGGTGTGTCTGATATTGAGCAAAAGGGCCCATGACCTGTTAAAACGCATAGACAGTAAAACTAGCAAATTACAGCACTATTAGTGAGAAGTTGTAGGTTATATGGGTTTAGCAAATGGCTCACGGTTAAAGAGCTTTAAACACTGAGGGCTGGTTTCTTTCTCACAAATGAAGCCTAGTCTTGGACTAAATTGTAGTACCAACTATTTTAATAAAAATTTTAGCATGGCAATGACTACCTTGTAAAACACGACGAATTAACATTGGATCAGCATAAATTCTTCTAGAATGTTTCTTAAGATGTGCATAGGAAAAAGTACTTATGCATGATGTCAGTGAGTGTTGTTGTTGCTATAGTCTTTGTATGAGCAATAGTAAGATCTGGGGCTGAACGTGTGTATTTATGCAAAATGACTCAAGATATGTAACATGGAATGTTCTTTGTGTATTCAAATGCACAAATGAGAAGGCAATTCATCCCCCAACCCAGCTGCAACCGCCTAATTATTATTATCTACTTGTAGATAAAGTGCTGCTGTGTGTATATGAAAATAACTCTTTCTTTGAATGGAACGTTAGAGTAGAAACACGTCATCCAAAAAGTTATCCAATACACACATGTAAAGCTGCAAATGTAAGTCAGTTTCTCATGGCAAAATGTCATTTCCTATGGTTTATATTTACTTACAAAGTTATATCTAAATAGCAAATGGATTATTCTTGTTTCATTTATTTACCTCTCCTATGAAAGTGTTTAGTGTAATCACATGCAAACACAGGTCTTAGAAAGGATCCTCCAGTGGTGCTGTGTTGATGGGTGGTCCCCTCTGGACCAAGAGGTTCTGGGTTTAAATCCCTGAGCAAGACATATAACCCCAAGTTGCACCAGGGAGAATGTTCCTGTATTTAGGGAATGAAAGTCGCTCTGGATAAGAGCCTCTGCTAAATACCATAAAACTGTGATGCGTAGGAAAATAGTCCTTCAATTTTGTAAATTCAATTCACTGATCCTGAATTTCAGACAGCACGATGGTGCAGTGTTTAGCACTGCCGCCACACAGCGAGAAGGTCCTGGGCTCAGTCCCTGGGTCGGCTGTAGGGCCTTTCTGAGTGGAGTTTCCGCCTGGTTCCTCCCACAGTGCAAAAGCATGCAATATAGGTTAATTGGTGACTCTAATTGCCGATAAAGTTTGACTGAGAGTGTGATTGCGTGAGCCCTGCAGTGTTTTGCCACCTACCCAGGGTTGGTCCCCACATTTCGCCCATAGTTCCTGGGATAGGCTCCCGTCCCCACCCCTCGACCCTGGCTGGGATAAAGCAGTTTGGATAATGAATAAATGAACGAATGATCCTGAATTTCATCTAAAAATGAGTGTTTTTTTCAAACATTTTAGTTTCAGCAGTTATATTTCTTTACTCACGTGTTGACGTTCACATGCTCCAGCAGGTTCTTGGAGAGAGTATGTGATGTAGTTGGTGTAGATGTGAAGTAGATGATGTGGAGTGCAGGGAAAATCCATGCCATAGAGGTTAAAACATAGTTGCATATAATCTAGTGTATTTTGTACTTCAATTCATTTTTTCCCATAAGTGTAGCTCCGTGTTGTAATATAGAAGAGGAAAAGGGGACAAGAATGGATGCTTAATTTAAATACTTACTGTTCTTTTACTGAGTTATTACTTGCTCACATGGATGTCGCCACCATTCCAGCTGAAGGGGGCGTGTCCCCTTCACATTTCATAATTATTCGTTTGGACCCCCCCCAAATTTAACATAAAGTATTAGTTCACCCAGTGCTGTTTCGTGAAAGAATCCATTCCACTTAATCGATAGGAGAATACACTTACCACTGGAAATCCACTCCGGGTTTGCCTCCAACTCACTACATGCAAGTGAAGTGAATCATCAGGCTGCACGAAACTGGAGCGGGTAACGTCAGCCCCATTATTTTTAAACGTACAGTTGAGTCTCACTATGGCATGTTGTGTTACATCTAAAATTAATAAAAAAGAATACACAAAATAAAAAGTAAAATGCACCCATAAAGTCATTGTAGGTGATAAATTGTGTCACATTAATTTCATTATCTTAGGCATAGCAGTGGGTTTAAAAACAAGCTGATGAATATGTGGAGTAGTTGAATTAGTACTTGATGAATTGTTGAATCTGTCTCTAAAATGGTCATTGAATTAAGTCACTTTTCTAGGTCAAATTAGGTGTTTAACAACCTGTTAAAAATACACCAGAATGCAGGAAATGGCATCTAATTCATTAAAATTTTTCGGGGGGACGACCCCCAGACGGACCCGTCAGAGGCATTCAGAATGTGGGGGGACACACTGGCGGGGGGCCAGTGTGTCCCCCCACATTCTGAATGCCTCTGACGCCCCTGCTTGCTCATGAGAGTAGTTTGGGGAAAGCAGCGGCTACAAAAAGACATTAAACTCTGCTTTTTCTCAAACTGTTGATTACTTTATTTAAAACAAAAACTTTTAAAACATGGGGGAAAATCTGTGAGATTATTCAGACCTGGTGGTGACCATATGCAAAATGAGTTTAGTGTGTGTAAATGCAAAATGACTTGATGAAGTGGAACTTTCTTTGAACGGGACTGTATAGTAAAAGCATGTCATCCATAAAGTTTTACAATAATGATGATCACTTGTTGATTCAGACAAACTGTCAAATGTAAACGGAGCTCCTCATAACCATATCTGCACGTCGGTTTCTAACAACAGAAAATCTTCTCATTGTTTCATTCATGAACAAGTAGAGTCTGAAAAATAGTGTGTCAGAAAGGTTCTTTCAGGGGTGAAGTTTAGGGGGTTTGTTCAGTTTATCTTCTAACTGGATAAAATACACACTTTTGTGGCAAAAATCATGTGTATGAGATGGAGAATATGAATTGAACACATGTAACCAGGGGTTTTCTCTTTAATTTGATCTTAAAATGAAAACTCAAAGCACTTCTTTTGCATAATTAACATTTTTGTTAGTTTTTATTAAATGTTCACACAACATTAAATGGTTTCGCCATAAATTCACAGAGCATATGTCACAATCATACCTGCAGAATTTAAAGTGTTTTGTTCACTACAAACTACATCTTATTATGTCACGGTACAGGTGCAAACTGTTTTGCCTCTTTGTAGTTAAACATTGTACATAAAAGATTTTCAAGACACAAATTGTTGATTACACAGTGTGAGATTTAAGAGACTGAAACCAAGTCAAAATGAAATTATTTCAAGACTACAAACTGTAATGTTTTGTATCACTACTAAATATGTAATCTCTCTTCAATAAGCAGTGTTTATGCTATATGTTAATCTGTATGCAGCTTAACCCTGTTTAGTTAGCAAATATTGCCCTCACGAGGGCGTTTCTTCCCAAGATTTATGGGATTTTCAACATTCTCAATTTCACTCACAAGCATCTGTAGTCTTTCTGCTTTTGGCTTTTGGATATTGTTAAGCAGATTCTCCCGAACCTCCACTGATTTTTCATTATTGGAAAAACATTCATCCGCAAATATCTTGACTTGGCTGCTACGATATAGACATTGAAGTTTAACATTCAATTCTGGAATAGACATCACCGTTACCACACCATCTGGTTTGTTCTGTCCAATGAAGCCCAAAGAGAATGACTGCCTAACTTCTTTGTGTTTGTAGCAGAGGGCCGTCCAGACGTGAGTGGGCACCTTCACCCTCCCCTGAGGTATTCGGAAGTCTTGACTCGGGACAGTACCGGTAACGAGATAGGCGGTTGCCGTCTCAGGCTGAGTATCAAGATTAGATAATTCAGAAAAACGCAACGAGTCCTCCCATGCACGCCAAATCACTCGGTTAAAACAGGGGTCCATGGGTGCTGCATTGGTAAGCGTGTACGTTGCTGTTCGTCCTTTGCCACTTTGGAAAGCGTTGGGATTAAGGTGGCCACGGTCAAATCCCGATTTAAAGTAGTCAGCACTGATGGCTTGTTTACTTTTAATGAAGTCAACATCATATTCACTTTCTGGTTGCATGCTGTCCTTCATGTTAGATCGAGACAACTAGAAAGAAAACATAAGAAGTCAGGAAAGTCTTAAAGTGTCGTTATTAAAAGTCTTTTATTTCAGTTGCTGTTCTGTTGGTGCAATTTTGTATTTCATGTTTCAAGATTGTTGGGCAGATAAGAACTTGTTTTCAATGAGAGATCTAACTGGAATTATTCATCAAATGGAATTATTTCTTTTCTTGCTATCCAATTATCATTAAGTTCGTTTGCTTTACACATTTTTTGAATGAGTCCTGCCCCTTGATTTTGTTTGTCTATATTAGTTTGTGCTTCTCCGTCTGTTCCTTTTCCTTCCAAAAACCTGTCTGGCGTGCTACTCGTTTGTGTTTCCGAAGAAAGAAGTGAGTTTGTGTTTGTGTGCTTTGTTTGTCGTGTCTCAATTTAGTCTGAATAAAGAAGGGATGTCATGCATTTTCAGATATTTAATAAATATACCATCAAACACAATAAAGCAGTCTTGGTGAAAGGTAAAAAATGTAGACTCTATAGCCTATAAAATAAAATAAAAACCTACACCTAGAGTGCTGATTTCCCAGTCGGGGATTAAGTCTAGTACTAGACTACCTTTGAGTTTGAAAGGTAAATCTCCATTGGTACTACAATTAAGTCCAAGACTAGGCTTAATCCATGAGCAAGAAGTTAGCCCATAGTGTATACAGTATATAGTCTTTGCTCAATAATACTATAAATAAGGTATATTACCTGTGGCTCAATCGACCATTTTTTGCTGTTGTTGCAGTCTTCAGTGTCTTCTGTACAGTCTTTATCATCATTCGAGGTTCGTTTTTTAGGGTTGTTAAACTTGTATGCGCTGTAAATAGGAATTTTGTTGTGTCCAGAGTAGAGTGTTGCAAAATAATCAGTAGTCTCAAACTTCTGACAAATCTTTATGCCATTCTGATCCATTCCTTCTGGCTCTTTGTTATTGTAAAAGAAACTACTGCATTCCGTAAAGCTTGTCACTACTCTTGCCTGAGCACCAAGTGCTCTCAGCACTACACAGACGAGCAGAGGAAGAAGAATCATGATTTCTCGGTTGAACCACCAGCAGTACGTCGCCTTTAAATACATACAACCTTAGACGTAACTCCAGCGGGTGTGGCGTAAACATTACACTACACTACAAAATGGAACGGAAGCAAGACCCGAAATGGAAAAACATTGTACCGTTATGGACGCATTGTGCTACAGTAGAGACTAAATGTCTATGAGTCTATCGTAATATCCTCACAAGGATTGTAAGAGGTCTTGTGGGGACAGACAAATGATGATGATGTTTTTAAATGAAAATAACAAGAGTTAAACAGTTTATTTTAGGGTTAAGTTTAGGTTTATGCACACCTTCACAAGAGTAAGATGGACGTATATATCTACACGGCCTTCTTCTTGGGGAAGTTGATAACATAACGGCTAGGGCATTGGCCCTGTGATCGGAAGGTTGCCAGTTCAAATCAGATAAAGGTACAGCGATGGTACTCATGAGTAAGGTACCATCCCCAAGAGCTGCTCCCTGGTCAAATTCAGAGGTCACATTTTGTTGTGGTGAACTGTGTGCTGTGCTGCGGCGTGTTCACAATGACAAATAATTACTCAGTTCTTTCCAGTATTGTTACCTATAACACTGTGTATTTTTACTGCCACGTATAGCTTCAATTTTTAAGCGTTCCAGCTTTGTCTTTGTTCCTATGTGTTGATCGAACTAGCTTGACCTTACTCAGGGATTTTCTTCTTCTCCTTATTCAAATTTTTTCCAGGAAATTTGCCCATCACCTCCTAATAAACATTTACTGATCAGACAATGATCAGTCATGTGTCCTCATCACTTCTTGAATAAACACTCCTGGGGCTGTATAAAGACTTTGCTAAGTGTTGATCGTATACTTAGACCGGTAAAGTAGCCACTGAGGTACTCCTAATGCAATGTTAATTGTACTGGGATAACAACTCCAGAAAGGAGAAGGACAAAGTTCACTTTGTCATGCCTCAACTTACTACAGGTCTGTGCACTGCTCATATTCCTGTCCTGGAACGCCAAGCTTCATTTATTTCAATCTTCCACCAAGTCGTCTGCTCCCTAGTTAAGCAATTAATATTCTCTGTCAAAACTACATGTTGGACTTTTCTTCAGAATTAGCCAGAAGCAATGGGCCTGAACCTGCCCTCCTCACTATCCTCCATCGTGGCACAGGTAGGTACGTACTTGGTTTGTACGTTGGCCGCATAATGGTTAGGATGTTCGCCCCATGATCTTAAAGTCACCAGTTCAAATCCCGGACCAGTACTGGTACCACTGAGGTACTCATGAGGAAGGTACCATCCCCAAACACCCCCAAGCTGACGTCACTAATCTCGTTCATCCAGACTGCTGTCCCTGTGGACTGTTTGCTCTGTTCAGTTTATCTTTTGACTGGATATGATACAAACATTTGTGTTAAAATGAACACTTGAAGCACGTCTTTTGTATGCACAGCAAACATTAGTTCTGCCTGAGCAATCAATAATAGTCCTCAAACAAGTGTGTGTAGTTAGGATTCAACCATTTTTTTTGTCTTCACCAAGTTATAACATGAAAACATTACGTTAGAACATGTTAAATATCACATTAGAACGTATTAAATATCAAGTAATAACGTAAAAATGATCACATTAGAACGTGTTAAATTATAACATTAGAATGTGTTAAATGTCAAGCTATAACGTGAAAATCATCACGTTAGAACGTATTAAATATCGTTATAACGTGAAAATCATCACTTTAAAACGTGTTAAATTATGACGTTAGAACGTGTTAAATATCAAGTTATAACGTCAACATTATCACATTGAAACGTGTCACATTTTCACGTTAGAACGTGCTAAATATCAAGTTGTAACGTGAACATTATCACGTCAGAACGTGTTCAATTATCACGTCAGAACGTGGCGTTTTCAAGTTATAATGTGATAGCCATATATACGGTGCCTTGCAAAAGTATTCACCCCCCTTGGCATTTTTCATGTTTGTTGCATCACAACCTTGAATTAAAATTCATTCACCACCATGTCATTTACAGAACAAGCCTACCACTTTGAAGATGTATTATTTATTTTGGTGTGGAGCAAACAACAAATAAGACAAAATAACAGAAAACTTCAGCGTGCATTACTGTTCACCCACCCTAAAATCAGTACTTTGTAGAGCCACCTTTTGTGGCAATTATAGCTGCAAGTCGCTTTGGATAAGTCTCTATGAGCTTGCCACATCTTGCCACTGGATCTTTTGCCCATTCCTCAAGGCAAAACTGCTCCAGCTCCTTCATGTAGGATGGTTTTGGCCTGTGAACAGCAATCTTCAAGTCTGACCACAGATTCTCAATTGGATTGAGGTCTTGACTTTGACTAGGCCATTCCAACACATTTAAATGTTTCGCCTTAAACCACTCGAGTGTTGCTTTAGCAGTATGCTTCAGGTCATTGTCCTGCTGGAAGGTGAACATCCGTCCCAGTCTCAAATCACAGGCAGACTGACACAGGTTTTGCTCAAGAATATCCCTGTATTTAGCACCATCCATCTTTCCCTTGACTTGGGCCAGTTTCCCAGTCCCTGCTGCTGCAAAACCTCCCCTCAGCATGATGCTGCCACCACCATGTTTCACTGTGGCGATGGTGTTCTTGGGGTGATGGGATGTGTTGGGTTTGCGCCACACATAGCATTTTCCTTGGTGGCCGAAAACTTCAATTTTAGTCTCATCTGACCATCTGACGTGACATGCCTTTTGGCAAACTCAAAACGTGCCTTCTTATTTTTAACACTAAGTAATGGCTTTTTTTGGGTCACTCTTCCATAAAGGCCAGCTGTATGGCGTGTACGGCTTATTGTGGTCCTATAGACAGATCCTCCAGTCTCTACTGTGGAACTCTGCAACTCCTTCAGGGTTGCTCTCTGCGCTGCCCCTCTGATTAATGCCCTCCTTGCCCTGTCTGTAAGTTTTAGTGGGCGGCCCTCTCTTGGCAGGTCGTTGTGGTACCATGTTCTCTCCATTTGAAGATAATGGATTTGATGGTGCTCCGGGGGATCATTAAAGATTTGGATATTTTTTTATAACCCAACCCTAACTTGTTCTTCTCAACAACTTTGCCTTGGTGAGATGCCTCTTGCTTAGTAGTGTCACAGCCTCTGGGGCCTTTCAGAAAAGATGTGTTTATACTGACAGATCATGTGACACTTGGTGTCAAAGTAAACTTTATTGTCATCTCTGCTATATACTGTACAGATATACAGAGAGACGGGACGACGTGGCTCCAGTTTTTCAGTGCAATAGGAAATAAAGAACAGATAAGACACACAGAGTAAATAATATATAAATAGAATACAAAATATACATTTTTAACTAGGAATGAAATATTAAGTATAACTTTAAACTATAACTAGAAATAGAAGTAGAGGAGAGACAGTTTGGATGCAGTATTGCCTACAAAAGTGGAAGTTGACTTTGACACTGGATGTGCAGGAGGTTAGAAACAGTTTCAATATGAAGAAAAAAAAAAGTATGACTAACATTTAAGTTTTGCAGATATTTTTAAGTTTTTCCAAAAAAATTTGTAGAAACGGTTAGAAAGTGACCAGTGATATATACATTCAATGCTCAATGGTTGTGTAAATAAGTAGCGGCAGTGCAAAATGATTATAGCAGTGTGTAGTAACCGTCATTTGAGAGGAATTACATCTTTCCGGAGAGAGTTTCAGCGCACATGAATAAGATATATAGCAGCATGTGCATCACAGTGATGGTGATGCGTGAAGTGCAGAGGTGAAACAGAGTCAGTTAGTCTAAAGTTCAGGTGTGTGTGCGGGGGAAATGTAAGGGCAGAAAGTGTATTTAAGATTCTGATGGCTTGTGGGAAAAAGCTATCACGCAGAATGGTGGTTCGAGTCGTGATGCTGCTCCTGATAGCGTCTGCCGGATGGGAGTAGTGTAAAGAGTCCATGTGAAGGATGTGAGGTAGACTTCATTTCACTAATTATGTGACTTTTGAAGGTAATTTGTTGCACCAGAACTTTTTAGGGGCTTCATAGCAAAGAGGGTGAATACATATGCACATGCCAATTTTCAGTTTTTTATTTTGTATATATATTTGTTCTCATTTCACTTCACCAACTTTGACTATTTTGTGCAGATCCATCACAAAAGCAAGATTAGAAAACATTTAAATTACAGGTTGGAATGTAACAAAATAGGTAAAAAGCCAAGGAGGGTGAATACTTTTCCAAGGCACTGTATGTATATATATATAAATGCAATATGCTTCCATATTATATAATTTGTTTCCTTTGATAAATATTTTGAATTTAACGAATAGCAAATTAATTAAAATTATTCAAATGTTATAATTGAATTATTAGGAAATAAATGTGTATAAAATAATGCATTATAAACTATCAATATTAACTCCTCGCAATAAATGTATTGTTCATGAAAAATAAAACACATCAAGAGAATTAGACCTTTTTTATTAGTTTTTATTCAACAAGCAAATCACATTTAATTTTTTCAGCATTAATTCAGACAGCGTATGTTAGTCTGCTACAGGAGGTGAGAATATTGAACCAAACCTGCAGAATTTAACATTTTTATTATAGACTGTATGTGAAGGTATAGGTGCAAAGATTTTCACAAGAAAATGTTCTAAATGAGATGAAACATTTTTTCGCTGATTACACAGTGCTAGAAATAATCAAGTGTTACATTAATTTGAGAATGTGTCAGGTTGACTCTAAATTAGAATCTTTCGTGTCACTAGATATGACGACAGGAGAGTGTTTATTTTTGTAGATATATTCATTAGCTGAAGAGGCAAATTTCAAATATATGTTTTGTACTTCTCAGGCAGAAAGAGCATCTTAAATTGAAATCACATCCAGTAAAAAAGGATTTAATCTTCATTTTGCAGCCGATTTTCTATGACCCTGTTTAATTAGTAAAGATGATATGCACTTTTAGAAAATAAATGGAATGCGGTTAAGACGTCAAGATTCCACACAGCAGTAATCCCAAGAGCCATCTGTAGTGTAGCACCATAAGTAGTCCTTTCCATGCCTACCACAGGGCTCACTGCAGGTTTTACCTTTTACAGCTGATAAGTGATCATTGCGTTCGCAGCAGTAGTCCCAGCTGTCATCATGATCAGTGTAGCACCAGTGATAGCTCTTCCCATATTTGCCACATGCGTGGTTCTTTCTACAGGCCCGGCCATTTTGCGTTTTGGTTTCAGTCAGAGGCGGGCTGCAGTAGTCCCAGGACCCATCACCTGTCCAACACCAGTAGTAACTGTAGCCGTACGTGGCACACGAGAAACCATCTTTGCATTTTTCCCCTTTAGCAGTAACGCTTGAGTACTGGGGTGAGCACTCAATGGACTTTTGTCCTGACCAGCAGTGGAAGCCTTTAAAGATCTCCTCGTATACACAGGGTGTCATGCAATAGAGCTTGAATCCATCTTCTATCTTGCAATAACTCAGTCCACCACGACAATGTGTGCCATCTGCTGCATGCTCTGGGGTAAAAGTTGACATATCAGTGGAATGTAGCGTCAAGTCCCTCTTTATGCGCTCAATACCGGTATTTGGTTTAATGACTTCAGTTATCATGTGAACATTTCCAGTGATTTTCTTCATTTTCTTGTTTAGCTGGAATAAAGATGTTTCATTGGCGTGTTGCAGTGGTGATGTCTTGCGTTTTCTTGTGCTTCCTTGAGATTGGGTTTCCTTAAAGCTGTTCAAAAGCCTCTTGAGTCTTTCTGTTTGTGGAACTTCGATTTTTGCAGAGAGTTCTTTACGAACTTTTTCTGATTTTTCATTGTTGGAAAAACAGTCATCTTTAAATATCAAGACTGAGCTCTCATACAGCATGCCAAGTGCAACATTTAAATCTTCAACAGTCATCAATCTTACCACACCATCTGGTCTGTTCTCTCCAATGAAGCCCAAAGAAAATGATTTACTGTCAACCCTGTGTTTATAGCAGAGCGCTGTCCAGATGTGAGTGGGCACCTTCACCCTCTCGGCATCTTCTCCTTCATTTATTTGTGCCCCTTGAGGTATTCGGTAGTTTTGACTGGGGACAGCACCGGTAACAAGATAGGCATTTGCCTCAACTTGAGTATCAAGATTGGATAACAAACTGTGCAAGCCATCCTCCCATGCACGCCAAATCATACGGTTAAAAGAGGGGTCCGTGGGTGCTGCATTGGTTAAAGTATGCGTTGCTGATCGACCATCGCCCCTCTGGAAAGCACTGGGGTTAAGGTGGCCACGGTCAAATCCTGACTTCAAGTAGTCGGCTTTAATAGCTTGATTCCTTTTAATGGAGTTAAGAGAAAACTCCTTTTCTTGACTCATACTTGGTCTGCTGAATCTGGACACCTACGAAGAAAACAAGTTGTTATTAAAGTAAATTAAAGTGAGTGATTATTTGTCATTGTGTCAACTGTTTGTGAACTATTACAGAATCCATCCTTGATGGACCAGTTCATCCCTCTTGACAAATCTGTGTTATAAAGGAACTACTGCAACGGTATATTCAATGTTCTGCCACAAAACCAGAGTGTATTTTAAAACCCCACACGGTATGAAACATGAAAAAAGCATTTTCTTGATTACACGAATACATAAGTATAGACAAAACACTGTGTCCGTAATTATTATGCAAATGAGTTTTTGACCTTATCACAATTTCTGTGTATATTTTCCAACTGAAAGCTTTATAAACTTGATTATTTATTGGATTTAAGCCTTCAAACAATTCACAGTCAAAAATTCTGGGCAATATTTATGGGCAGCCTGCCATTTTCTAAGTAATACAGTAAGATACTGTGATTAGCGTTGCATTCTGGGAATGACTGTGGAATCAACGGGAGAGAGGCCAAATAAATAGGATGCTACTGTATTTTTTTGTGACAGAGGTTATGACCAGCAATTCCTCCAGCCAACATTTGTGACGAGGGTTGCTGCTGTTTTCAGTGTACTACATTTTCAATCTACAGTACCAAGAGGACGCTGCCTGTACACTTGAATTCATTTAAGGGTATGCTTATATTGTCCAGTGTAATCTTTTCAGAGCAGACATTCCATCAAACCAAAATTTAACATGACACATAATGGTTCTTGTCAGTTTGTGTCATCTGATGTCTTATCATGATCTTACTCAATGCAGTATTTAGTTAATTAAATACTCTGTGGTATGAAATTTCATATTAAAATTCCAGTCAGTCCAGTCCAGTCTTTCAGTCATTGCTAAATTACTTCCTGTCATTTGCTTTATACAGACATGACTACATGATACTGTATTTGGGGAGAAAAATATCCTGGCTATATTGTTACACTAGTACACCGTAAATTTAATAATATACACCACTTAACTGTGCTATAACAGTAATAAACTGTAAATGTATTTTACAGTAAGCAAACAAGAAAACCAGTAATCCCTCTGAAAGGAATTTAACATTTTTTGACTTTTCAGCATCAGTTAAATCTCTTTTCTGGCCCATTTTGTCTACGGTAAAAAGCTGCATAATAATTATGCACACCTTGGGCGTTACTCACTTTAGGCAACATCTTCCTTTATTACACACCTACATATTGTCTGAGAATGCTTAAATTCAATAAACATTCAAGTTTATAAAGCTTGGAGTTGGAAAATATACATAGAATTACTGATAAGGTCAAAACACTTGTTTGCATAATATTTATGAACAAACAGTATGAATCATACTCTATAATATATATTAAGCTATACTGACAAAACTTGCTTAGTCATTTTAGTAATTGAAGATGTATTACCTGTGGCTCAATAAACCACTGTGAAGATCTTCTGTTGTTGCATTCTTCTTCATAGTCTTCATCATAGAATTCTTCTTTGACACTTCTTTTGGGGTTGTTAAACGTGTACGCGCTGTAAACAGGTATTCTATTTGATACAGAGTAGAGCGTTGCAAAATAGTCATCATCCTCAAACATCTGACAAATTTTTGTGCCATTCCGATCCATTCCTGCTGGCTCTTGACCCTCGAAAAAAAAGTGACTACACTCATGAAAGTCTGTCACTACTCGAGCCTGAGCACCGAGTGCTCCCAGCAGAACACAGGCAAGCAGAGAAAGAAAAATCATGATTCATCAGTTGGATAATTCATACAATCCCTCCTTTAAATAAACTGAAAATCGGTAAGGGGGTGTGTCTGATATTAAAGGCACCCTCCAAACAGGAGATGCTAATATGGCTAACAATGAATAAATATGAGTGGGGACCATTTAGCATAACATCTACTGAATGGTCTCTATGAGTTTTTAGAATCGGTTTGACACATTGGTGCCTTTAACTAGAATTTTTTTTTTTTTAACTCAATATTTTTCCGAGAAGATTTTTTTTTTTTTTGAAAATAGGGAAGAACTGCTTTTTAACGAAAAGATACAACCTTTTGGAAATTATGGATGTTTCACTTCCACATACATATTATTTACACTCTTTCTCTATGCTTCAAAAAGAACTGAATCTTGCAGACAAAGCAAAAAGTCTTCATTTCAGATTACAGCCCCAAGAAATAATCTAAACTTCTCTGTTCTCTAATTTTCTGAAATTAATATTTTTTTTATTTCTTTTTTACTAACCAAGCTCTAAAAATCTTTTATCCTCTTATATCAGATCAGATTTTAACCATCATGTGTGCAACTAAAATGTTTTACGGCAGTTTAAATATCCCCAAACTCCATTACAAAACATGGAATTAGATGAAGTGATCTCCTGAGTCGTTTTAGGTTGTTTTCACCTTCTTTATCTTAGAAAAACGTAGAAAAGGGTCATACGTTCATAACCATTAACACACAATGTAACAAAAAGAAGTGCAAAACATGGCATGCAGTTGGGAATTTAGCCTTTATTAAGGCATGTAACTATTTGCTATGGCTTCAGTTAATTTTTAATTTATCATTTTAACAAATACTGGATGTCTCTACACTGTGATGCCTGACTGTAATATATCATTTATTTTTTTATTATTTTTTGTTGTTATTGTCGTCATTGTTATTATTATTAATATTCTCCTGGAGCCGACACCTTCTCGCAGTGGAGGGGTTTGCGTGTTCCAATGATCCCAGGAGCAAAATTGTCTGGGGCTTTATGCCCCTGGTAGGGTCACCCAAAGCAAACAGGTTCTGGGTGAGGAATCAGACAAAGTGCAGCTCAAATTACCCCTTATGATGAGGAAAAACCTAGATGCACAGTTTACCCCGCCCAGACGTGGGTGACCGGGGCCCCCCTCTAGAGCCAGGCCTGGGGGTGGGGCTCGATGGCGAGCGCCTGGTGGCCAGGCCTGCACCCATGAGGCCTGGCCTGGCACAGCCCAAAGAAGGAACGTGGGTCTCCACTCCAATGGGCTCACCACCTGTAGGAGGGGCCAAAGGGGTCAGGTGCAGTGTGAGTTGGGCAGTGGCTGAAGGCAGGGACCTTCGTGGTCCGATCCTTGGCTGCAGAAGCTAGCTCTTGGGACATGGAATGTCACCGCTCTGGCAGGGAAGGAGCCAGAGATGGTGCACGAGGTTTTAAGATTCTGACTAGATTTAGTGGGGCTGACCTTGATGCATGGCTTGAGCACTGGAACCAGTCTCCTTGAGTGGGGTTGTACCCTCTTCCACTCCGGAGTTGCTCATCGGGAGAGGTGCTGAGCAGGGGTGGGCATACTTATTGCCCCCTGGCTGGGCACCTGTACATTGGGGTTTACCCCAGTGTATGAGAGGGTAGCCTCCCTTCGCCTCTGGGTGGGGGGATGGGTGCTGACTGTCATTTGCACTTATGCGCCAAACAGCAGTGCAGAATACCCACCCTTTTTGGAGTCTGTGGAAGGGGTGTTGGAGAGCAATCCTCCTGGGGACTCTCTTGTTCTGCTGGGGGACTTCAATGCTCACATGGGCAACGACAGTGAGACCTGGAGTGGCGTGATTGGAAGGAACGGCCCCCTGATCTGAACCTGAGTGGTGATTTGTTATTGGACTCCATGATGAACACCATGTTCCAACACAAGGGTGTCCATATGTGCCCTTGGCACCAGGACACCCTAGGTTGCAGTTTAATTATCGAGTTTGTGGTGATGTCATCAGATTTGCAGCCATATGTGTTGGATACTTGGGTGAAGAGAGGGGCGGAGCTGTCAACTGATCACCACCTGGTGGTGGGTTAGTTCCGCTGGTGGGGGAGGAAACTGGTCAGGCCTGGCAGGCCCAAGAGTATAGTGAGAGTCTGCTGGGAACGTCTGGTGGAATCCCCTGTCAGAAGAAGCTTCAACTCCTACCTCCAGCAGAACTTCTCTCATGTCCCAAGGGAGGCGCAGGACTTTAAGTCCAAATGGGCCATGTTCTGTGCCTCCATTGTGGAGGCAGCTGACCGGAGCTGTGGCCGTAAGGTGGTTGGTGCCTGTCGTGGCGGTAATCCATGATGTGGTTCTGTTGGCTTCATCAGACCGTGACCTTCAGCTCTCACTGGAGCAGTTCGCAGTTGAGTGTGAAGCGGTTGGGATGAAAATCAGCACCTCCAAATCTGAGGCCATGGTCCTCAGCTGGAAAAGGGTGGAGTGCTCTCTTCAGCTCGGGGAAGTGGTTCTTCCCCAAGTGGAAGAGTTTAAGTATCTCGGGGTCTTGTTCACGAGTGAGCGAAGGATGGGGCGGGAGATTGACAGGCAAATCGGTGTGGTGATGCGGGCGCTGCATCAGCCTGTCATGGTGAAGAAGGAGCTAAGCCAAAAGGCAAAGCTCTCGATTTAACAGTCGATCTACGTTCATACCCTCACCTATGGTCACGAGCTGTGGGTAGTGACCGAAAGAACGAGATCGCGAATACAAGCGGCTGAAATTAGTTTCCTCCGCAGAGTGGCTAGGCTCTCCCTTAGAGATAGGGTGAGAAGCTCAGTCATCTGGGGGGGATTCGCTGCTGAGCCGCTGCTCCTCCGCATCGAGAGGAGCCAGATGAGGTGGCTCAGGCATCTGGCCAGGATGCCTCCTGGAGGCCACCCTGGTGAGGTGGTCCGGGCATGTCCCACTGGGAGGAGGCCCCGGGGAAGACCCAGGACATGCTGGAGAGACAATGTCTCTTGGTTGGCCTGGCCATAAAATCCAGTGCAATCAATTGCCTTCAGAAGTCACCTAATTAGATAATAGAGTTCACCTGTGTGTAATTTAGTCTCATTATAAATACATCTGTTCTGTGAAGGCCTCAGTGGTTTGTTAGAGAACATTAGTGAACAAATAGCATCATGAAGACCAAGAAACTCACCTGACAGGTCAGTTGTAGATAAGTTTAAAGCAGGGTTAGGTTATAAAAAAAATATCCCAAGCTTTGAACATCTCAAGGAGCACTGTTCAATCCATCATTCAGAAATGGAAAAAGGTATGCTACAACTGCAAACCTACCAAGACATGGCCGTCCACCTAAACTGACAGACCGAGCAAGGAGAACACTGGTCAGAGAAGCTTCCAAGAGGCCCATGGTCACTCTGAAGGAGCTGCAGAAATCCACAGTTCAGGTGGGAGAATCTGTCCACAGGACAACTGTAAGTTGTGTACTCCCCAAATCTGGCCTATAGACTGGCAAGAAGAAAGCCATTGTTGACAGAAAGGCATAAAAAGTCCCAGTTTGCCGGGAGCCATGTAGGGGACATAGCAAATATGTGGAAGAAGGTGCTCTGGTCAGATGAGACCAAAGTTGAACTTTTGGGCCTAAATGCAAAGCGCTACGTGTGGTGGAAAAGTAACATTGCTCATCACCCTGAACACACCATCTCCACTATGAAACATGGTGGTGGCAGCATCATGCTGTGGGGATGCTTTTCCTCAGTAGGGACAGGGAAGCTGGTCAGAGTTGATGGGAAGATGGACGGTGCTAAATACAGGGCAATCCTGGAAGAAAACCTGTTGGAATCTGCAAAGGACTTGAGACTGGGAAGGAGATTCACCTTCCAGCAAGACAATGACCATAAACATACAGCAAGAGCTACAATGGAATGGTTTAGATTAAAGAATATTCATGTGTTACAATGGCCCAGTCAAAGTTCAGACCTAAATCCCTTTGAGCATCTGTGGCAAGACTTGAAAATTGCTGTTCACAGACGCTCTCCATCCGATCTGGCTGAGCTTGAGCTATTTTGCTACGAAGAATCGGCTAAAATTTCAGTCTCTAGATGTGCAAAGCTGGTAGAGACATACCCCAAAAGACTTTGGCTCTACACAGTATTGATGTAGACACACTTGTAGATGTAGATGTAGATGCACGCCACACTTTTCAGATTTTTATTTGCTCAAACATTTGAAAACCATGTATCATTTTCATACCACTTCACAATGATGTGCTACTTTGTGTTGGTCTATCACAGAAAATCTCAATAAAAAACATTTAAGTTTGTGGTTGTAAGGTGTCAAAATGTGTAAAAGTTCAAGGGGTATGAATACTTTTTCAAGGCACTGTATTTTCAAGTAACGGTTGAAAGGGTTTACATTAAACCTCAGTGCTCTAATGAAGCAACATATTTAGATTTCTTGAAATGCTGAACTCCTTCATGAGGCTGTTTCATATTGTTTCAAAACTAACTTACATTTTATTTCACCATCATATGGATTATGAGCGATCATGACCTCAAAATGACAATTTAGGAAAGGTGTGAATTATAAGAGTAGCCGTTCCTAGTGGAGGAACTGCTTATGTGTATGACAAAAATACAGGCTTTTGCAAAAGTAAGGTGTTTCACTTCCACATAAATATTACTAACAATCTTTAAAAAAACTGAACCTTGCAGACAAAGCAAGAAAGTCATTATTTCAGGTTACAATCCCAAGAAAATTTCTCTGAACTTCTCTGTTCTCTGATTCTCTGAAATCTTTTTTTTTTTTTCATTTCATTTCATTTTCATGATCAGACTTTTAACCATCATGTGCGCAACTAAAATGTTTTACAGCAGTTTAAATATCCCCAAACTCCATTACAAAATTTAGAAAAGCATCATATGTTCAAAACCACTGAAACAACACAACAAGAAGCACAAAACATGGCATGCAGTTGGGAATTTAGGCTTTATTAAGGTCTGTAACTATTTGCTAAGGCTTCAATTACGTTCCAAAATTATTATTAATTTAAAGTTAATTTTAAAAAATACTTAAGGTCACTAGGCTGTGATGCCGTAAAAATTGCTACAAGATTATATCAGATAATAAGCATGTTGTGGTGTGCTGTTTTCTAAAAACCTTTGACAAAGTATTGTAACAACAGTAGACATAGAATTACTTTTAAATTGGTTTCACAGCTCTTCTTTTCTCTAAAATTGTAACAGTGGAGCGACAGAGACAAAAGGTAGAGCCATGTCTAAACGAAACTAACTAAACTGAAACACCTGCAAACACTAAGCTGACTGATTACACCAAATAAGACACTAAACACTAAAATAACAGATTAATAAAATTGGGCTAACTGGAGGTGGGAACTAATCAGGAACCAATGAAATAAACAAATCAAGAAAATACCTACAAAAGACCAAGCAAACACATGTCTAACAGATAATTAAGCTAATTAACCAATCAGGACCCACAGAGCAGGACAGAGGGAATCTTGATCTACCACACAAAACGCTCATAAGACAGGGCA
>JAVGVS010000110.1:995000-1027500 GCA_032718565.1 Distichodus sexfasciatus
GTTTAAACAGAATCTTTTGCAGACAAAAGCTACAGTATTTTGTTTTTTTTAAAGGTTTTTTTAATCTAAGAAGATTCCTCTGAACTTCTCTGTTTTCTGATTCTCTGAAACTAATCTCTCTTTTTTCCATTTCATGCTGCTAACCGCACTTTTAAAATCTTTTACCATCTTCTATCTGATCAGACCATCATGACACCAACTAAAATATTTCCTTGGTTCATCTTCACCCAAAACTCACAAAATTTAGAAGGGTCATGTGTTTAAAACCAAGAAAACATATAAGAAGCACAAAACATGGCATGGATAGAACTGGGCTTTATGGGTGTGATAATACTAAGGTGTCAGTCGTTTAAAATTATTATTATTATTATTAGTAGTAGTAGTAGTAGTAGTAGTAGTATTATTAATATTATTAAAAATTAACAAAGTCATATCAGATAATAATAAGCATGTTGTGGTGTGTGCTTTATTTTTCTAAACCTTTTGAAAATTTACCAGCAACGGTAGTTAGATTTACTTTTAAATATGTTCACAGCTCTTCTTTTCTCTAAGAAATTCTAAATTGGTTCAGTTAACAGCAATAATAATAGCAATAATAATAATAATAATACCATTTTCATTTTCTTCATGTTAAAAATAAAACATTTTATTCTGGAAGTATTAACAGAGACCAGCTCGATCCGCCGAACTCATTTCATATTGGTTCAACAACAAAATACAAAAAGACAAAATGAGCTTTGTAACGGCTTATTTTATCATACCTCAATGCTTTAATGAAGCAGTATAATATTTTTTGAAACGCTTAACTCATATTGTTCATATTGGTTGAAAGTTTTTACTTGGGTTTCATTCCATCATCAAACATTTATTTCAAACAAAAATTAAACAGGGCTGATGGCCTCAAAATAATGAACTGAAACGGTCTTTTTTAAATGACAGAATAGATGACCCCAATGTGGAGAATTGTAACAGTGGAGCTACAGAGACAAAAAGGTAGAGCCATGTCTAAACCAAACTAACTAAACTGAAAAACCTGCAAACACTAAGTTGACTGATTACACCAAATAAGACACTAAACACTAAAGTAACAGATGAACTAAATTGGGCTAACTGGAGGTGGGAACTAATCAGGAACCAATGAAATAAACAAATCAAGAAAATACCTACAAAAGACCAAGCAAACACTGGTCTAACAGATAATTAAGCTAATTAACCAATCAGGACCCACAGAGCAGGACTTGCAGAGACAGGGCAGGGAGGTGTTAAAGTCAGGGGAAGACTGTGACCCGTTCTCTGCCCTCAAAGTAAACTTTTGTGTGAATGCTAACTTTAACCGTTACATTACTCCTGCTCTGTTATAATGACCAAACATATTTGGAAGAATTTGGAAAAAAAAAAAAAAAAAAACAACAGGATTTATGTTTAATCTTTACATTTCTTTAAAAATCAAATTGCAACACACTAAAATTGTGTTTACATGGAACAAAGTAGAAAATGTAAAAATATCTAGATATAATCAAACAAATACTGATTAATTTCTCTCATTCATAATGCCTTTACCACATTAATGTCTACATTAAAAAAACGGGACATGTTTTAAACAATCTTTTCATTATCAAAAAGACCAGTGACACATTTTTTACCCTATATTTACATTTTTTCATTTGTAATACATAGATTCAATTCCTTTAGAAAGAAAATCTGTATACAGTGGCATTAAGATATCAGAAAATAAAAAAATGAATAGATCTTAATTGCAATTATTGGAATGATTTTTCCCAGGTTGTTGAGGAAGGAAGTTGTGGTAAATATGAATTCACTTTCCTAGAGAAAACAGAGAGAGTCTCGGGTTTTAGGTTAGAGATATGATGTGGATGTGATCCTCCAAGCGACTCTCCTGCTCCATTTTTCCTCCTCATAGTCCTACATTTTGATCACTTTCAATATGTGGATCTCAATAGTACTAGACTCTGAACCTAGCGAAACACAACATGGGAAAGGACTAGTTAAAATATATGTTTATATATATATATATATATATATATATATATATATATATATATATATTTACACCAGGACTCAGCGACTTGTCTTGGGAGTGGACATGTGGACATATGCTACTATTTGAACGGCCCTTCAGGCCATTTATTTCCATAAACCTCCGATGTACATTTGTCTGGTATTTGCGTCACAAGGCCTGGGATTAAGGAACTGTGAATCTTATCCATATAATATAAGAGAATAAATGTACATCCTTCTTTTTACTTGTAAAAAGAAAGACTAGTGTTAATCCACACAGCAGCACATCATCTAAAAATATTTCACAATTTACATAATTGTGCTTCAAGGTAGATGTTTATTTATACTGATAATTTCCACTTATAATCATAATAATTAAATACGTCAATTTATTTATTTGACATATTTAATTGGCCTTTAATAATATAATATTGTATACCCAAATATGTGTTTTATAAAAATCTTTGGTTACAACTGTAGGCACTATGCAGTATTGTTCTGGAATGATAATAGACAATTTTTCTGACAGTTCAAAAAAAGAGCCCAATGATGACAATGACTTCAACCGTTTTGCAATTTTATTGGAACAGTGTCAAGTGAAGACTTTCTATTTTGTGAGTCTCACTGAGCAAACATACTTTCATAGTGCAGCATTGGGAATGCCTTTGGGAACTATTTTTCAGCAAAATAATAATGAAAGCAAAGTAGCTCACGCCTATATACAATGTCGTGCTCTTTTTATATTAGGTTCTTTAAAAGAGAGTCATGAAATAAGCAGCTTTGTGGCCTTAAGCGTGAGGCGATCGAAACAAACAGATTTGTCACATCTGCTTGCGTGGTGGGCAATCAAAACTCCTTTGAACCTGGAACAATGACACAGCACAAACATTTTGTACCAGTTTGCTCTCACTACAAATCTACTAATGCTGCCAAAATAAACTAACTGTGATTTGAAATTTTCATAAATTCCATAAACCTGGCATTTTGACTGGTTTTAGCTCAGAAATGGATTTTCAAGTTTCAACAGACAAATAAAAAAGCATGATTGTCATTTACTGCCTTGGCTCTGTTCTGTCACGTAACATGCGTGTTTGGTGATCTGATGATAAATGTGTGCAGCTCTAAGTCATAAAGTTGTATTTTTATTAAGCAAATTTACACCTTCTTTGTTTTTGGGGAGTTTGTTTCAGACCCCGACGTGCTTTTCCTTATTGCCTCTGCCCTATCCCATATCCTGGCGTTTTTGCCCAAACTGAAGGATGAACATTGACCAGTTGGGAGAGTTGGCCTCCAGAGTACTGATTAGAGTCCCAGACCCATGAGCAAGGTACCACCCCAAACAATAATGCTCCCTGGGGCACTGTCAGCCTTTGCCTACTGCTACTTCACGGGTGGGTCAAATGCAGAGGTCACAATATAAGGTTTTCAACAAGCTGTTTGTATATATGCCCAGAAATAATGCAGCAAAAGTGAGGTCAAGGAAGTGGTTGCCCAGAGACCAACACGCATTCTGGCAAGTTTGGGGCTTTGGAAAAGCCTACAAAACCCACAAAAATATGGAGTTTTAATTTGCTTCAAGGAACACTCCTAAATGGTTTAAAGTTTGTCAATACAGACTTTTCAGACTGGATCAGTCCTGCAAGTGGTCGCCTGCTTTGCCTGTAAATAAAGCAGCACCACTATGAGATACTTTTGAGGATGCCAGATTTCCCATGGGTTTTGGTTGGAAGAAACCATTAAGTTCACCAACCATATATACACAGGGTGGCCTCGGATCGTCTGAGGGCAAACCATTACCTTGGACATGATGGCGTCAGATGGCATGGTGCCCATTTCCTATCAGCTTCTGCGCCACTCCTGGGTGTGGCTCTGGTAAGCAGATTGGGCGCCACCATGGGGTTTATGTAGCCCCGGCAACCACCAGCGAGTCTGGAGGCGAGTCCCAGGCCAGTCTCGCGTAGCCTGGTCTCATCCAGGCCGTCCAGCAGTGAGCCAGTGTGTTGAGAAGGCCTGCATGGGGTTCAGGACCTGGAGAAATAAGCAACATCGGGTGATCAACTGTTGTGGATGCTGGAAGCCTGTCTGAGCAGCAAACCACACGTGGTGGTGGAGGATGTCGACCAGGCCTACTGAGCAAGGTGGGGAACCAATTCTGAGTGGGCGCCAACACACCACAGGTCACACACACTCACATACACACCTAGGGGACCATTTAGAGTCACCAATCAACTCAGCAGTGCATGCTTTTGGACTGTGGGTGGTGGAAATCGGAGCGCCTGGAGAACCCACACCAGCAAGACCCCAAGGCCGATCTGGACATGAACCCAGGACCTTCTTGCTGAGAAACAGCAGTATAACCACCATGCCACCATGCAAGTACTGTTAATATCAGATAACATAAGTTGAAATCTAATGCATGAGTTTTATCTTTTATTGAGTGGTTTTTGAAAGTTTTTACTTAAGAATGACTTTGAGGCAGCTGGGGATAGATGCAAGCTAAGCTAGGACACATGATGGATGCTCTTATATCCGTCAGATGTCACTCACCATGATAAACCAGGTGATGAGAGCAGCAGCGTTGCGCGGACGTTTTTTCGATTCATTGGTTTTAATGTCGACTTGCATCTCAGGTAAAACAATGATAAGCTCTGCGTTGATGAGATTGGGTGACCAGCGAAAGAGGAGGTGAAGAAGCAGACACGTCAATTATTCGCTTGCTTTAGTCCATATATCGTAGATATAGATAGATGGATAAGTCTCCAATTCTGGTGAACGTTTGTGCCGCGATGAGACTGGACAATAAAAAGACTAAAAAGATCTCACCAAATAAAAAACACCAGCATAATAATCTTGAAGAAGCGAATTTTAATCTCTGTGTCTAAGTATTTCGTTTTTCCGTCATGAATCCTGCGGCCCTTCAGTAGCGGCGTCACTGAAGAGAGCCGTTAGACGCTTCTTTGCAGCAGCTAAAAGGATATTGCACAACAAATGACTTACTTTCATATAAAAGCGACCCTGCAGCCTGATTCGAAAAAACAGGGTTGACCAGCACCAGCAACAGGCGTGTAGGTGATGACGTAGTGAGATGGCGTGCTGAAACCGTTCTCACAGCTTCGAGAAGGAGAAAGAAAGATCACCAGGGTAATGTAGTCTGTTTTTAAAGACCTGGGGAGGCTAAAAAAAAAGCATTACCTATATAATGTCTGGCATGAGTCAGGATATTATCTGAGGGGAGCTGAGATATGGAACAGTTTTTCTCTCATGAGCTATAGAGCGTTTGGGAAGGTAGATTTTAGTGAGAACGTAAAATGCTTAATGTAAAATGACTTAATGTAGCTTCCATTCAATATACACTATTATTCATTAACAGATTTAAAATAGTCTTAAATATATAAAATGTCATAATGAAGTTTTTTTATTGGAACTTTCATTATAGTTTCTATTACTAAATTCTGACAACTTTTGACTCGCGTAATTCCTACATGAAAAGGTTAAAACTTATTATTATTATTATTATTATTATTATTATTATTATTATTATTATTATTATTATTATTATTCATATTTCATATATAGATTCAAAATGAATAACAATAGAATACAAATGAGTGTGTAAAGTGTATAATAATAATAATATGTAATAATATGATAATACTTATTTACAATTACACAATTCTTTTTATTTTGCTCGTTTTACTTTCATTTCATCATAGATTTCTATATAAAATATTCATAGAATATTCTGTATAATAATAATAATAATAATAATAATAATAATAATAATAATAATAATAATAATGCCAGCAATGTTATTTTTATTCATTTTGCTTTTTTTCTCATTATTATTATTATTATTATTTTTTGATGTATGTATGTATGTATGTATGTATGTATGTATTTATTTATTTAGTAGTAGTATAATAGTGACATTTAAAATCAACATTATTATTATTGTTGTTGTTTTATGTATGTATGTATGTATTTATTTATTTAGTAGTAGTATTTGTACTATCATTGCTGTTGTTCACAATAGTGACATTTGAAATCAACATGATTATTATTATTATTATTATTACTATCACCACATTTTGGTTTAAGCTTTCCCTCCTGTGCCATGTTTTAACATGTAATAAAAAGAGTGAAATAGTTTTAATGTTGTTGGTGTTTTATACCTGGCGATAGAGGGATAGTAAAGCATAGCGACGCCTTCCACACACAGCAGCACGGCCAGACCCCACGTGATCATGTGATACAGCACGATGGTGCTGGTGTAGGTCACAGTGCAGTCATGAGAGAGAGAGAGAGAGAACACAGAGACACCATTCAGCTCTCCAGATACGCTTCACTTGAGCATTTCTAACAAGCTGAAAGAGATCATACGTAAGCCAAGAGCAGACCTGATTCCAGCAGATCGTTTGACCACCAAGAAGACGTCCACCGCATAACAGAACGTCCACCAGAAGGAGGCGCTGAAGAACAACTGGATCCACATCTGCAAAGGATTCAGAAAATGAGCTGTAATAAATCCTAAAAACTGACCATGCAAAGTACTCATAGTAGTCTAATGATAAAAGTTGGAATGGAATGTTTGTTTGATCCCAAATTCGACTTAATTTTGATATTTTAATGACACAATGTGTGTGCTTGAGTGAATTTGGAGACATACAGCACTGCCCACGCAGAAGACCTCGGGCCAGACCTCGCTGCTGTTGGTTCCAGAGATGTCCCCGATGAGGTTTGGCAAACCGAGCCATACGGACGACCTCACGATGATGCCTGCAGACACACACACACAGATGTAGTGACATGTACACCTCATTAATCCCAGATACCAAGCAAAACACTTTAAATCAAATTAAGTTAAGGAAAATATACTGAGGGCCAATTTCCCAGTCGAGGGTTAAGCCTAGTCCTAGACTAACTTTGAATTTGAATGGTACATCTACATTGGTACTACAACTTAGTCCAAGACAGATAACTCATTTTCCCAAGATATACTTTCAATCTTTGATATTTATCCATCTTGCCTAAATCTTGAAATTTTATCAAGATTTTGCACGTTTTGCACCAATCTTGTCACCAATCTTACTATACATGAATTTATAATTTACAACAAACAAAAAGTGTCACCTTAAAAATTATATTATAAGCAAAATATGCTGAAAATTTATTCATATTTTGCTATTATCGTCTTGCAAAGTGGATTTATATATTAACAATGAACACAGTAGTAGAAAATCCTTTTGCAAAAGTGGAAAACCGTTAATCTCTAAAATGACTGGAGCACATACAGAAAATTAGGATTAAACTTTACAGGGCAGTGGGTCACATGGGATTAAATTAAGAATCTGTTTGTAGAAGTGTGGCTGTGTTCCGTCTTTTCAAAGTCCAAGTCAAAGTGAACTTCACTGTCATATCAGCTATATACAAGTATACAGAGAGACGAGATGTTGTGGCTCCAGTTTCCCCAACGTACAAAGAACAAAGAAGACACTTAGAATATGGGTATATTAATAGACTATAAAAGAAAATGTGCAATTTTAGTTCTGTGAGGTCAATATGTTCAGTAATATGTGAAAATATTGCAGAAGTATTTTGAATCTTGCAAGTTTGATGTAGGTTTGGCATGGACATTAAGATGAAGGTGTAAGCTGGTTGTAATTAAAATGGGTAAGGGCTAAGGAAAGCAGTTTATCCGTTTATTTGTTTTTGTTTTAATAAGGAATCGATCCAGTAAACATTCACTAAGACATTTTGTATATTTCAGTTTGTCAAAATAATATACAGTAATTTAACGAACTGATGAAGTATATTGTTGTCACAGATTCCCCCGGACTTCTCATTACACGGCCTGCAGAGGGCGGAAAAATCAAGTTTTGTGTGTGTTTTGTGTCTATCAGTCCCTTTGCACTTTTCTATTCGTCATTAGTGTCTCCTGAGTAGATTCACCTGTTTCTGTTTGACCTTTTATTTCTAGTCCAGCTCCTCCCACTAATCAGTTGGTTCAGTTATTGTGTCCCTCGTAGTTTATTTAGTTCCTAATTACTCAGTTAGTGTTTGCTTATCCGGATTGGTCTGTTCAGTGTAATTAGCTCTGTCTTGGAACAGTTTTTGGTCTATATTAGTTCTCCCTCTTCCTTTGTTCTCCTTGTGTGTCTGCCTTAGTGTTTAACCCCGTGTGGTGTGAGTTCTAGTTTATTTTCACAAATAAAAGTTTGGAAAAATGCACTGCAGATTTGCCTCTGTTTCATCTTCCTAAAAAAAAGAACCTTCCTAAAAAAGATTTCATCCCAAGACCCATTTCGATTGGTGGCAAAGAGTCTGAACAATTTTTGTACTCCAAAAAACGTTCCAGATAAATTTCTAAGAAACATTTTATATGAGTGTTTGTTCTTACTAGGTCAGATACTCCAGTAAAGCATCAGATACTTGACATATCTACAAGATGTTGGGTTTTTTGCTGAATTTTTGGAGTTCTGAATGTTACAAGCAGGCCATATAGAAGTTTTAAGATTTAACAAAATGTTTAAGTTACACTTGGTAGATGTCTAATTCTTACAATTCACACTCCTTTGCTTTGACCCTCATCATCATCGTCATCATGAACCAGACAGTAAATTATGTCAAGAATGTTTGACTTCATACTGGTGTCTAGCCATTGGATTCAGTCACCAGCAATCTGATGAACGTATTTTGCCAATTTTTTGTGATGATTAGTTAAGTTTATATTTTACTTGGGTTGCAAATATTTTTAATACAATTAACTTTTAATATGGTTTTTTAATTTTGTTTTTTATTCATTTATTTTTGCACTTAACTTTAGGTGTGAAGTTTCAAAATTGAAACCTTGTGTCCTTTCAAAACTGTTCCATATAGAATAATTTAACATATCGTACATTAGGAAATACTTTGTTCTATGTGAATGTGGGTAAGCAATGAGAAAAGTACCATAAATGTCATATACAGTAGATTAAATTAGGCTTGTCACCTATTTGTTTCAGATTTTACATAATTAAATAGTATCCTATAGAGTTGGGCACAAAGACATAATCTAACATAATCTTCTAAACACTAGAAACATGTTCGATTACCAAATTTGGCTCTTTGACTGGAGCAGTTGGTGGGGTGACAGTTTGGGTGTCCACCCCGTGATGAGAAGGTCACCGGTTTGAATCCCAGCCTAGTAAAATTACCACTTTTTCCTTATTTACAATTACGTTTCAGGGACAGTCTCCCTAAGGGCAACTCAGACTCACGTTCAGTGTCCCGATGATCGTAGTGCAGAAGGTAGGATTCGAACCTACAAACCCCTTTGCTCCAGAGGTGAGCATCCTAACCACCAGATCACCATCTCCACCACCACATTGTCAGATCTCTAGTGTCTGAATGGCTCGTTAGCTGTCAAACACAGTTTGGGAAGTTGGTGGGAATTTGGGAACGGGGTGTTGGTGGCCTAGTGGTAGGACACTCGCTTTGGGACCCAGAGGTTGTGGGTTTCGAATCCGACCTCTGGCATTACCAACATTGGGTCCCTGAGCAAGACCCTTAACTCTAAGCTGCTCTGAGGGGAACTGTCCCTGAAATTAGGAAAGTCGCTCTGGATAAGAGCGTCTGCTAAATGCTGAAAATGTAAATGTAAATGTAAATATCTGAAGTCCTACCTGCGCATCCCAGGATGTCGCAGATACTGATGATGAAGAGGATGCGGGAGGATGAGGCGGGTTTGGGGAGCGGGTATTGGCCCAGGCGCCGGTATCCTCTCCGCTTGGGCAAGATCTGGAGCACGGAGAAGATGAGGCTGACAGCCGCGCTGCCGATGCACAACGAGCCGAAGAAAACCGGCTGGAAGTTGACGATGAAGTCCGTAGCCGAGTCCCGGTTCGGACAGCAGAACGTCTCAAGCCGCGGTGAGGCCATGCTGCCGTCTCCAAACACGCACAGACCAAAAAAGGGAGCTTCATTCATTTACACATCCATTCATCCTGCCATCCGTCTGTCCATCCTCTCAGTGCGCTCGGGCATCACGGGACGGAGCGTCATGCGCTTGTGATTAAAGCCGCCGGTCAGGAGCGGAAAAACGGGTCACGGTGGGGGGAAGAATGCGCTCCAAGAATGCGCTCTTAATTCTGGTTGAAAGAAAGAAAGAAAGCTACGTTTTGGCTGGTCAACATCTTAATATGGTCAAAAGCGGACCACATTATTACTCAAACCTTTCCGCAAATAGTAAATAACCCAGTTATTTAATGATCTCCTCAATCAGTTCCTGTTTCTTCTGGCTGGGAAATGGACCATATAACATGGATTTGGATCTTTCATGGAGTTTAATATCTTTGGAATATATTTAATATTCAGTGCCCAAGAGGTTTATAAACGAAAGTAGGCTACATCGGATCCTGTAATCCTATAAATATTTTTTTTTAGGGAGAGGTTTAAAACATATGCATCATTTTCATAGGCCAAAAGATTGTCCTGGTCCCTCAACCACGTAAAAAGGGTGGAAAGAACTGAAGAAAGAGAAAGAAGGAGAGTCAAATGAAGAAGGAAGAGAAGATAGAAAGAGACTGAAAGAAAGAAAGAAAAGCTGTATTACATTAAAAAAAAAAAAAAAAAAAAAATGTTACAATATTTCTCTGAATAACAGTTTAAAAAAAAAAAAAACTGCGTTAGCAACACAATGTGAGTTGCTAATGTACACTATGTTAGTTGTTAGCATACACTATGTTAGTTGTTAGCATACACTATGTTAGTTGTTAGCATACACTATGTTAGTTGTTAGCATACACAATGTTAGTTACTAATGTACACTATGTTAGTTGCTAATGTACACTATATTAGTTGCTAGAGTACAGTATGTTAGTTGCTAGCATACACTATGTTAGTTGCTAATGTACAGTGTTAGTTTCTAATGTACTCTGTTAGTTGCTAATATACACTATGTTAGTTGCTAATGTGCACTATGTTAGTTTCTAATGTACACTGTTAGTTGCTTATGTAGGCTACACAATGTTAGTTGCTAATGTACACTGTTAGTTTCTAATGTACACTATGTTAGTTGCTAGAGTACAGTATGTTAGTTGCTAGCATACACTATGTTAGGGGCTAATGTACACTATAGTTGCTAATGTACACTGTTAGCTGCTAATTTTAGTTGCTAATGTAAACTAATTTAGTTGCTAGCATGCACTATGTTAGTTGCTAATGTACACTATCTTAGTTGCTAATGTACACTATGTTAGTTGCTAATGTATACGTTTGGGAAACACACCCCAGGTTTGGAATTTCTCATTTATACTTCATGTTCAAAAATGTTTTAAAAAGAAAGAAAGTTTCATTTGAAGTTCCTATTACACTTGTTATGGATCCTTAATGCATTTACATGGAGAGGTCAGCCTAAAATATTGTATGTAAGCACATTTTCATCTTCAAACAGATTTTCTAGTCATTAAGACTTTTCTTGTTAATGAGTACTGGTTAAAAGATATTATGGCTGAGAGTCAGTAGAAACATATCATTCATGCAGCATCAGACAGTCATACTTGACAAAAAAGGGGGTTTTAAAATTAAAACCAGTGTCGTAATAAAAAAAAATACTAATTTAGAACAAAAGTTGCTTAACCTGCAATCTAATTAAGAAAAATTTGATGTATTCTGTAAGAATTTTGTGACTTTATGACTACACGCATGTCTTCTCTCAATGCTTTCTTCTGGTGTTCCCTATTAAAAAATAAAGGTGAAAAGAAAATAAAAGGCAAACATTCTTGTTTTCATTCATTGTAAAATTCATCGCCATCCTTCTCCTCATCATCATCTGGAAGGATGAAGCAGTCCGTCTTATGACTTATGTTTTTCTAGTGCCATCTATTGGTTCTACACCGGTACTTTATTAGACTGATTCCAGAGTCATTTAGGTCAAGAATGTTTGTTTGGCTTCCTTTAGCAAAAAATTCCATACTTGAAGTTCATTTTGTTAAGTATGCTTGAGTATAAGTATAATTATAGCAAGTATACTATGGACTATGTATGTGTAGTGTACTAGAAAGTATACTAATTTAATACTTCTTTGGACTGAATTGGAACATTTTTAAGTTTACAAAAGGATACTTTCAAGTGTACAAGTACACTCATCTATATACTACTAGTGTACTAAGTATATACTCCACATTTTAGTTTATTGAAGTATATTTAGAGTATACCACAGGTACACTCTTTTATATACTGCCATTGTACTAGTTACATACTTCTTGTCCACATTTTAGTTTATTGAAGTATACGTTTATGAACTTAGAATTACTAAAACTAAAAAATATATATTTTTTGCTATTTTACTGGTTTATTTGTTGTTATACTAAATCAGCATACTATCATCTTAAAAACATTGCAAGAATTAGATGTTTCGTTTCCAGCCAAGACTTGGAGAAACTTGTTCATGCCTTTATCACAAGCAGGGTGGATTATTGTAATGGTCTCCTCACTGGCCTTCCCAAAAAAACCATTAGACAGCTGCAGCTCGTCCAGAACGCTGCTGCCAGGATTCTGACTAGAACCAGAAAATCTGAGCATATCACACCAGTCCTCAGGTCCCTACACTGGCTTCCAGTTACATTTAGAATTGATTTTAAAGTACTTTTACTGACATATAAATCACTCAATGGCCTAGGACCTAAATACATTGCAGACATGCTCACTGAATATAAACCTAACAGACCGCTCAGATCATTAGGATCGAGTCAGTTAGAAATACCAAGGGTTCACACAAAACAAGGGGAATCCGCTTTTAGCTATTATGCTGCCCGCAGTTGGAATCAGCTTCCAGAAGAGATCAAATGTTCTAAAACATTAGCTACATTTAAATCTAGACTCAAAACTCATCTGTTTAGCTGTGCATTTACTGAATGAGCACTGTGCTTCGTCCGAACTGATTGCATTCTGTTTTAACTGTCTTGAACTTATTTTAAATCAATTTTAAAATCATTTTTAAATCATTTTGCTGTGATCATTGTTTTTATGATTATTGTTTTTATTATTGTTTTTATGATTATTCTACTTCCTTTTATGTAAAGCACTTTGAGTTACCTCTGTGTATGAAATGTGCTATATAAATAAATTTGCCTTGCCTATACTTTAAATATACTTGTAAGTTTGCTTAGTATATTACTTGTAGCATACTATTTATATACTTGAAATATATTTCTTGAAGTATTCTTAAATTTAAGTCATACTGTATGTACACCAGACTGCAATGTATTTACAAAATCACAAGACAGAATGTTGAGAACAAGTTTGATATATTTATACAACATTTTAAAACAAACCAGATGCATTTCAAAAACAAAGCCTCTATGACATCAAGTCCTTCTTTGCTGAAAAAATGAAAGGAAAAAGTGCACATTTGCATGTAAAAATGTCAACATAGTCTCGCCAAGATTAAGCCCTTCTTTGTCAAAAATGGTATGGAAAAAGTGTGCATTTGCTTGTGAAAATGTAAAGAAAATAGTGTCTCCAACTGAGAGCTGAAGTCCTTACGTCGAAAAAAAGGTCAAAGAAAAGTGCACATCTTTGGAACCAAAAATAATTAACTCGATAGAAACAAAAACGCTACACTTATGACTTCTTTTCAGTTACTTGCTTGGCGTAGCTTATATTGTTGCATTTCTTTCTTATGAATCGTCTCACATCTTGCATGGTGGTGTCAGGGAACTTCGCCTGGGCATGTACTGTGAGTGAAAAAACACATACAAAACAAAACATTAATAACTTCAATGTTACTGCTGCTGCTGCTGTCAGGTCAGGTGTGAGAGAGATACCCCCCACCCTCCTCCTCCTCCTCCTCCTCAGGTTCCCCCCTTTTGCTCCTGGAAAATGATTGGCTCCAGGTGCTTCATTCCTCCTACAAAGGAAGGCAGAGAAAGAGACAGAGAAAACACTCCCACAGGCAGTGTGCAGTATTGAACCCACATGCCACACGTAACACTAACTGTTAGTACTTTCTGGCAGAAAAGAAGTAAAGTATACGAAACTATAAGTATAAGCTTTGGTATTGAAGTATAAGTGTAAGTATTAATGCACTTAGTCTTAGACTTTTCTTTATACTAAGTCAAGTATACTTCACTATACTATTCTTAAGCGTATAAAATATGGTATATAAAAAGTAAACTTCAAGTATACTGCCTCAGTTTTAGTATAAAATAAGTATAATCGTAGTAAACTTGAATAAATTAATGTGCGCGAGACTCCCGGAACTTCCGGGAGACTTGAGATGTCTGTATTGTGATGGGTAGGACCCACGCGAGCAGTTCCTCGTGTTTGTTCGGACATTTTCAGAATCGCTTCAGCGTCCATTATGTAGGAAACAGTGCACATACTGTAGCTAAATAAAAATACCAATGTTAAGCTCTCAGAAATTAAACAATGTTATCATTCAGTTAGCAAGTACGTAGTGCAATATTACTTTCTTCAAGATAACAAATGAGCGTGGTGTGCACTAACTGCACGAGGACTACAATTAATTGACGAGGTTTACACATGTATGCCAGTTTACAGACGTTTAGAAGTAGTCAATCAAGACTTGAAACATGACTTGAATTAAGACTCCAAATTGGATTATTTTTGCACAAAAACCAAAGCGCGTGTTCGCCCGAAAAAAAAAAAGACAAATGGACAACGACTTAAGGAAAATAAGTATCAACTTTGATAAAGAAGTAAAACACACACGAGGTCAGGTTAGGATAAAATAATAGGCGTGTACTCTTAGCACGAAAACATTGCGGTTTTGACAGGTAGGACGGCTTGATGAGCAGGATGTTTTTGTCAGAACACGTAGTTAGACCGGGTTAGCTTTTTGTTTTTTGCGTCTCGCCCAGACTCCATAGCGTCTCCGACAGAAGATTTGGCGGTGGAATTGTGGATTATTTTTCCCCGGATTTCGAGCAGGAAGTGTCTGTCGTAGGTAATACACATCGTAACTCATTCACAAACAAAACTGAAAGTAAACCAGACGAACGAAAATTGCAGTATAAACACTGAATTCGCTGGAGCGCTGTTATTCTTATTCTTTTTTTTTCTCTCCATTAAGAATAATAAATGATCCGGTGATTCAGGTTATTGTCATGTTAAAAGGTTAACCCGTCTTAGCAGGTTTTCCTTAAGCTTGTCAACATTTGCTGTTTTATAAAGATATAAAGTTGTAAAATCGGCTTAATTCTGATTCAGATTAAAGTTAGATTTATTCTTGCAGCGCAGCTGTGAGTTTATATTATGTTCCACTCTGCTGTGCTGATGTGAGCTTCCTGCAGGTCAGCCCATTGTTCAGCAGGACATGACATCACTGCTGCTGAGCCGAGAGTATGTGTGTTTAAATGTGAATGTGTGTGTGTGTGTGAGAGAGAGAGAGAGAGAGAATACAGACTCGCAGAAGGCCTGTTGGATTTTAACACTGTCCTCTCGCATCAGTAACTCTCAAACCACATGGTGTGTGTGTGTGTGTGTGTGTAAATTGTGAGTGTTTGTTCATAGTGGTTGAGCAGGATGTGTGACCCCACCAAGGATGGACATAAACCCCTGTCAGAAGCTTCGGTTTACTTCTCCAACCCTCTAATGAGCGGTGAGAGACCTGCCTTACTCTTATTTACTCTCTCTGTCTCACTGGCTTTTTAGTTAAAACAGCTCCAGCTTTTTATCCTTTACAAAAGGATAGTCTCAGTCTACTGGAAGTCTCGGTCTAATCAGTTTGCGACACGATTTGATCGTCTTCGGTCAGGAAATGCGGCTAATTTCTACATTTTGATTAAGATGCGGAAGCAGATTGGTCTCCAATACATGATGCTGCTTTCAATGGAAGACTGATGTCTCTGCGCAACATCATTGCCCAGGTTGGTGCGCTGAAGAATGAGTTAAGCTCAAATATAATAATACCACTACTTCTAAGTCTGCCTTGCAGAATGTAATCTGAGTTAGTATTAGAGTCAGATTTGGATTTATACTCCCAAAGAGACGTTGAAGTCAGATATACAGTATGAGTTATATTAAGAGTCAGAGTTAAATTATCTTGCCAGAGAAGAGTAAACGTTAGAGATAGTCTGCCATGTTTGGAATTAAAACCAGATATTATCTGTTAATCTGCCTGGGTTTAGATTTCCAGGTGTAGTTTGAGTTAGAATTAGACTCAGATTTGGAGTTAAATAAGGCTGCCCGGGTGGAATTAGAGTCAGATATGGTCTTAGTTAGGGTGCCTTTAAGTGTTAATCTGCTCTGATGGACTTAAAGTCTGGTATAGACTGAGTTAGTGTCAGATTTAGACTTAATTTGCACAGTCTGAGTTTGGTCTGAGTTTAAATCAGATTTAGAGTCTGCTTGTAAATCTTGGTGGAGTTAAAGTCAGATATTGTTATCTATATATCAGATATTGTCAAATGTTGAGTTAGAGTGAGATGTAGACTTAGACTGCTCAGGTGAAGTAGATATTGTTGAGCTAAGAGTCTGATTATTCCAGTCTAATTAGTCTAGCCAAACGGAGTTGAAAGACGTTGTAGTGTGAAAATTACAATCTGAGATAGATTAAGTTCTCCAGAATAGAGTTGGACTCAGATATAGCTTAAATTAAAGTCAGAGTTAAATATCCATCGTAATAAGGTATAGTCTGCTAGTGTAGAATTAGAATTAAAGGCAGAGTTTACAGGACGTCAAAGTCAAATTTAAAGTTAAATGCAATCAAATTCACTTGCAGTCACCTAATTTTGACTCTGCCTTGACCAAAAATTCACTGTGTAAGCTTCTCCATGTTAAAGTTTTCCATTTGAGAGACGCGAGTAAATGTTCTGCTTTGGAAACTCTTTAACAGGAGAAAGCAAAAGACCATCTAGTAAAACATTGAACTTTGTGATCTCACAGTTTAACCAATTCAAAGTAAGTTTGAACTGCAGCACTATCGTTGTGATGGTCCACCTGCAGAGCTGTTGACGAAGAATCCAGTGTGTTGTGTGTGTGTACAGGGAGGTGTGGTGAATCTGACCACGCTGGACGGAGTGACCCCTCTCCACGCTGCCTGTCAGCAGGGCCATAGCGCCTGTGTCCAACTGCTGCTTGAGAACGGAGCTAACGTGAGTACAGGAACTTTTGGAAATTTAATAAACAGGGTTTCTTCTTTTATTTCTCGTTAAAATAAGTCCTGGTGTTGGAAGTAACGTGATCTAATTAGAGTAATGTATTACTTTTTGTTTCTCTCTCTTTTGTCTGTCTGTGTAGGTAAATGCCTCCACTCTGAACCACAACACTCCTCTTTCCGAGGCCTCCAGCAGAGGTCATGAGGCTTGTGTTAATCTCCTGCTCCAGCATGGCACTACCCCTAACAACTCATCTCCAAAATAAGAATCTTACTTCACATCTCACTATGTGACCACAGTACGGAAGCACTTTAAATTCACCGTAGAAGAGAAATAAATACAATATCAAAAACTCAAAACTATAGTAATAACAAATTTAGCTGCAAATTGCAATAAGCGGTGTACAAAGATAGGTCACAAAAAGAAGTCTTGAAGAAAGCAGTCGCTGAGTCAGACGTCAAAAAAATCTCCATTATGGCATCACATAAATTCATGTAGCATTTAGTGGCCCATATTGGTCAAATAGTAGTGTTGTATATTTCCCTCTTCCATATCTTAGTCTTGATTAACTACATTAATCATATCAAGACATAACGAGTTATAACGTAGAACAATAAAGTGAAATGACAAAAAGAATTAAAGAAGCAAAAAGAAATTTGTGACTTGGTAGTGAAGCTTGTAATCTGTTTGAAACATTTCAGTCAGGATTTCGCTCTCATCACAGTACAGAAACTGCCCTTCTCCACCAATCACCAATGATATTCTCCTCTCTTCTGACACTGGACATCTCAGCATTCTCATCTTCCTTGACCTCACTGCAGCCTTTGACACTATTGTGACACTATACAGGCTCTGCTCTTTCCTGGCTAAAATCTTACCTTCATCCATCCTTCATCCAGTTCATCCATTTTAACAATTGCCCCTCACCTCCTGCTGCCTTGTCTCAGGGCATCCCCTAAGGCTCAGTGCTGGGGCCTCTTCTCTTCATCATTTACATCCTTCCTCTTTGAAATATCATTCGTCGTCACAACCTCCGCTTCCACTGTCATGCAGACGATGTTCAGATTTACATCACTACTAAATCCATTACTCCCCAAATCCACTCCACTCTCACCAACTGCCTTACAGAGATAAAAGCCTGGATGCAAGTCAACGTCCTTCAGCTAAACTAGGCACCCTCTTATCTTTCTGAACTACTCCACCATCATACTCTTTCTGGTAACCTTCGCTCCGCAGATGCCGATCTTCTACATCCATCTGTCAGCACAAAGCACCGAATCTGGGGTGAGCGAGCCTTCTCTGTAGCTGCCCCTTCCCTCTGGAACTGCCTACCACAACCCATCAGACAATGTACAGACTTGGCAACTTTCAAGTTTCTTCTCAAAACCCATCTTTTCAAATTATTATTATTAAGCTTGTGTGTTTATAAAGACATTAAGCTCTAACAGTGTTCATATAAAAAATGAATGTAAATTATAGAAGCTCTGTTATGCCATTATATACATTTATGTGGTGTAATAAGTGACCTCTAAGCGCATCCTTGAGGTTAAAATGCCTTTTCCTTGGCTGTAGCGCTAATTGTCAACCGATCATTGTGATTTTTGGCCTATGGTGAGTTTCTACTTACACTGAAAGTTTCAGCCTTCTGTAACTTACGGTTCAACCTGCACAATCCGTTTTATAGGAAAAATAATAGTAATAATAACAACTAGAAATAGAAAAAATATAGCCACATTAACTCATAATTAATGTCATTACAAAATAGGATGTAATAATTACGAGATAAGCTGTCTAATTCTTATTGTGATTCATGCTGATTCATATGGAAGCCCGTTTCGCCACCTGGAGGAGAATAAATGATATCTGGATTGATTTTTTATCTCGAGAATTTCTGACTTTTGTCTCGGAATTCTGAGTTATTGTCTGACTTTTATCTAGAATTTGACTTAGCTTAACTTCAGCTCTCATTCACTTTCGCTGCCCCTTCGCAGGAAGTTCAAGTCTCACTGAACCAACCAATCTAGAGTCAGAGTTGAAAGTCAGAATTCTGAGATTAAAAGACAGAATTCGAATAAAAAAGACAGAATTCGAGATAAAAAAGACAGAATTCCGAGATAGGTGCGATGAATTTCTGAGATGAAAAGTCAGAATTCTGAGATAAAAGAAACAGAATTTGAGATAAAAGACAATTCTTGAGATAGTAAATAGAATTTGAGTGATAGCAGACAGAATTTGAGATAAAAAGTCATAATTCTGAGATAAAAAGACAGAATTCCAGCTTAAAAAGTCAGAATTCCGAGATAAAAAAGTCAGAATTCCGAGATAAAAAGACAGAATTCCGAGATAAAAAGTCAGAATTCTGAGATAAAAAGACAGAATTCCGAGATAAAAAGTCAGAATTCTGAGATAAATGTTTCTTTATTTTCTCCTCCAGGTGGCAGAAACGGGCTTCCATAGATTCATGAAATGCTGTATTTTGTGGCGATAAATTAATATTACACAAACACGGGATGCAGTAATAGAAAAAGTCGGGAGAGGGCAGCATTGTCGCCTTTGGTCCAGACATCAGCAGCGGTAAAATCAGCTGTAATCTGTCAACACTGCAGACGGGGGATTCCCTCTCACTTTAAATCATATTGTGAAATACTTTTAAAAGAATAAAAAAAATTCTGCACAGCACGTTTTTGATTTGATATTTATTCAGTTATTCCTAAATTTACCAAATTTTCCTTATGAATAGGCTACTCCGTATCAATACAATCAACACTGGGGCAGTTGCTAGTGTAACGGTTAGAGAGTTACCACTGAGGCACTTATGAGCAAGGTACCGTCCCCAAATTACTGCTCCCCGGGCGCTACCAAAAAGCTGGATGGGTCGCATGCAGACGTCACATGTGGTTGTGGTGGACTTACTAATGGTCTTTTGAGGCAATGCCACATGAATAAATGTGCAGTTAAATTTACTGTTGTCATCCTACTTTGTTCATGTTGATTCCCGCCTTCCTGCACTTTACACCTATTGTTTGTTTTGGATGTCAGTAAGTGAGACAAAAACTCAGCTTTTGACAGACAAACGTCTCTGACAGCAGAAACGTGACCCTGGCTGCACCGTCTCCACTGCGCCGCCGACCCACGTTTCCCCAGGCGGTGTGTTTCTCGGCCGACTCTGTCACTAGAGCGAGGAAACTCTTTTAAAGATGCCTAAGGGCTTATCTCTAGAGGTCTGCAGCTGTGGAGCTGTAATAAATTCAGGAAAGAAGAGGAAAGTGGCAGCAACATTTTCTGCCTGCACTAAACCATAGCAAGGGCCAAAGAGGATGTTGTGGGCCCAACAGTGCTCATTAGCGTCCATCTGTCATTCAGAAACTTACCTTGATAATTATATTGTATTATTATGGTGACGTTAAGCTCTTAAAACTGGGCATATGACCTGTTAGGAACAAAGAAAGGATAAAAGATGCTTCATTGATCAATCAAATGACAGTTTTTACACTGCATAGTCTGTGTTATCTAAAGTACTTTTGATAAATATGATGTACACAGAACAGTTTTAGAAAGTTATTACTTGTTTGTTGGCGGTAGCTCAGGTGAAGCAGACGGTAAAATCCCTTACTATAAATATTAAATATTGATTTAATGGTTAATCAAAATAAATGTTAAATTCATGGTTCATTCCGTATTAGAATTCAGAGGTTTGTTACGTAGAGTTACATATACGAGAATGATTAAAGAGACGTCGATTGAATTGAAGGCTTTCCCAGAAATCAAAATGGTTTTCTTACAAATTTGTAAAAAGCAGAGGTGGAACAACTCTGGTTCTTGTGTTTGTCACATGAGCACATTTACACCACATGACAAAGTGGAACACGTCTAGCCTAAGCAGCCCTCAAAAAGAGCTGAGCAAATCAAACAACACACTAAGCAACATTAAAACATGCTTATTCAATATTTCTCTCTTACATATTTATAATGTGGAAATAGCTTCACTGGAAGCAGTTATCTAAAATGATCGCATTGTATGTTAAACTCAACAAACCACCGTGGCAGAACACTCCTCAAGACCAAATTTACTGTTGTTTAGAGTTGTTATTATGTAGATACATTCTATGACCTAGTGCTGTGAAGAAAAATAAGATTAGTGTCAGGCAGAAAACCATTTGGTATCCATCTGAATACATATATTTATTTTTTCCTAGTGACTCTAGCATTATAAAATGGGAAAAATATGTTCTGTTCAGTTAAAAATATAGACGTAGTAAAGTTTGGGGTAATTTTGAGCCTATTTGAACTCATTTTGTCTATAAAATCAACTGCTTTTTGCGCAAGATGGCGTTCCATATGAGAGTCGTCAGCGCTAACGCGTACGTTTACATGGTGAATAATGTAATTAACGCCTTTTAAACGTAATTACTTACGTTTTTGTGCACAGAATTAGTCAGAAATAATTTCACATACAGAGGAATGAATAAATTGTCCACTAAGTTCAAGGTATTGCGATTCCGATGTGTGTGGTTTCTGTATGTTAAAAGGATTCTGAGTTATTAAAACACAAATTAATAAACAACGCAAAATGTCCCAAAGAGTTTTAATAGTAATATTCTCCGAGTTGTGGTCTCGACTGGTCTCCAAATAAAATTCGGAGTCTTCTCTGTCCGAGTCCACGACAAGACCGAGTAGGCCTACAAATACGAGATTTTCAAAAACCGAAACCGGCCTCGACCAACAGTTACCAATAGTTGAGTCATTTCGGCATGGTAACCCTACTTTTACTTGAGCACAGACTTTTAGTTCTGCTTTTTTACCCTTTCTTAAGTTTGACATATGTTTATAATTCATTACGTCTGTGTAATTTGTGTCTAGAGTTATGGTATTCAAAAGATAAAATGTTATGTTGATTTTCCGTGCCTTCACTAACTAAACGGTTCCTCTAAAATAAATTAGCTCATTAGTGTGTGAAAACAAAAAACTTGTGAGCGATTTACAGTACTTAATCATCTAAATGCTGATGTAATTGGTTTAAAAAAATGTTTCATTGCTATAAGCCTAATAAAACACGAGTTATATCGTGAAAACTCTTCCCCGTCATTACACCTCTAGCTGTTTTTCTTCTAGTAATTGCTCCAACAAGATGGACGTATTTGCTTGTTGATGCATGCGTGTAATGAAGGATAATGACAAGCTCCTTTCATCAGCGGAAACGGCCGGGTGTGTGATCACTTTCCCTCTCCCTCCACCACTTCATACTCAAATCAGAATTCCATCAAGCCGCCCCTGGTAATGGCATCTTAAGTGCCACTTCTCAATCCAAGACAATCATGATGAAACTGAAGCCAATCAGTGAGAGTGATGCTTCTGTAGTGAGGACTGTCTGGATTGGCTTGTGTGTGATGAAAATCCCATTTTGCTTGAATAACCACATTTATTAACTTTTTAGTAGTCACATCCAAGCCGTCCAAATAGATCTGGAGCATGTTTATGATGATGGTTTAGCATAATAAAAATCAGAGTTTGTTTGTTTCTTTGTGTAGGTGAGACGGATTCACTGCACTACCGATTATCACCAGGCGGTAATGTCCCAAATGTTTTCCCAAATGTCCTGCTGCAGTCAGTGACCTCACCCAAGACCCCCAGAAGAACCTTGTAGTTTTTCCAGTAATTGGATCTGTGTTTTTGCCTTAAAGTGTCCAGCTTTTTCTTTGCCACCATAAGAATGAGCGCTGGGATGCCTACAGTAAGTGATGATTTGTCATTGTGAACAAACCACAGCACAGCCCTCAGCGCACCACAACCAAATGTGACCTCTGCATGTGACCCATGTGCTTGGGGACCAGTACCGTGCTCATGAGTACCTCAGTGGTACCTTTACAAGTCCCGGATTTGGACGAATGCCATTTACCGTTATGCTACCAACTGCCCCAAGGAGTGTAACGATGATGTTTAAACCATGGCACAGTATTGGTCCCCTTTAGCAAAATAATACATTATTACAGTGTGTATATATTTACTTCAAATGCTAATTTTATTAAATCCTCAAAATCTAGCCTGGGACGTTAGGATTGTATTCATTTTATTTTTGGATAGCGCTGCAGCCATCAGTTATTTCAGTTATCAAGTATTTTAATAATTATTTCTTTAATTAAGCGAGTAATCGGACAAGAAATGCTTTAGTTTTATTAAGGAACAATTGTAAATATATCAAAGCAAACCAAGTGTTTTGGTAGTGTAATGGCTAGAGCGTTCGCTCTGTGATCGAAAGGCCGCCGGTTCAAGTCCCGGACCGGTAAAGGTACCACCCCCAGTACTTATTAGTACTTATCCTCAAGCCCTGCTCCCATATCACCTGCCCACTGCTCCTTCATGGATGGGTTAAATGCAAAACTCACATTTGGTTGTGGTGTAGTGTTTGCTGTGCTGCGTTCACAATGGCAAATAACCACTCACTTTAAAGACGTTTACATTTTACATTTGCACATTTAGTGTACTCAGATTCCATATCGCATTCATTTTAAAAATATAACTTTATAACGTGAACAAAGCTGAGGATTTCTACATT
The DNA here is from genome assembly GCA_032718565.1 of Distichodus sexfasciatus. Classification (NCBI taxonomy): domain Eukaryota; kingdom Metazoa; phylum Chordata; class Actinopteri; order Characiformes; family Distichodontidae; genus Distichodus; species Distichodus sexfasciatus. The sequence goes on from JAVGVS010000110.1 coordinate 1,018,671, forward strand.
ACTGTAACTGCATTATTTCTGTAATGTGTTATTCCCAACACTGGTCGCACCATAGCTGGATGTTGGCCCGCATGTTCTTAATAATCTGTCAAAACAGCGACACGGTTACTTACCCCTGTATGCTCTGTTTGATGTGATGATCTGCAGTTTGGGATGTAATAAAAACTGACACAGATTGACGCTGACAAACGGCTAATCCGCTCCAGGTAAAGACTGAAGGCTTCAAAATGTATCGTTTCATAGCTGCAATCCGGCAACCTAAAAGCTAAAGACAGCTGTGCGTGGGAAAGAGTCTTCGTATTGTGGAAGGAACGATGCCAACGCCATTGTGAATGATGAATGATTAATGAAGACAATATAACGGAGAAACAAGAAAATGAGTGGCAGTAAATCAAAACAATCCTCTAATTACATTCTCAATCCGGGACGGCGGTATTATCTAGTAGTAGACATGGGACGATACCACTTTATTTTGTCCGAAACCACTAAAACCATTAGGAACCGATTAGCCACCGATAGCCGGACCAGCTATTTGAGTCATTATCGGAACGATATTTGATCCACGTATCGGATTAGTGGCATCTCTATGTAATAGGCACAGAATATGAATATGGTCTTCAGACTTTCATAAGTAAAGAAACCAAGGAACCAATAACCTCGCCCGGATTGGGGTTAACGGGGCCCCGCCCTACAGCCAGGCCTAGAGGAGGTGCTTAAAAGCGTTGCTCTTGGCGCTCAGGTCTGCACCCACGTGGTTCGACTGGGCACAGCCCAAAAGAACAATGTGGGTCCATCCTCCCGTTAGCCCACCACCCGCGAGAGGAGCCATGACGGTCTGGTGTTCTGTGGATTGGGCGGTGGTACAAGGCGGGTGTAGCTGTAGGGACGTGGAATGCGATCCGTTAAAATCCACAGGTTTGGACAAACTCTTGACCAGCTTAAAACCAGCAGTCCACAAACATCCCACTTTTCCTTTCCAAGATCGAACGGAAGCCCCATGCTAGTAGCTCCATTGATTTATTGTGCTTCATTTACACCCAGGTTCTAATTTGCAGCTCCCTTGAAAGCTGCGAGAGATCCGTCGTTCAATCAGAGCGAGGTTGATTGAGAGCAGAGACCCGAAGAGTCTTCGTAATGGGTTCAGTGGCTAGGCTGCCAATGGCGCGTAATTACTGGTCATGGACCTACGAAATGACTGATTCAATTCTGGAATTAGCAGCGCAGATTGCACCAAATGGCAGTTGATCTTAACCCTTTTGGATTTGCATTTGGCCAATGAGCTGCTGATGATGACGATCATGCTTCAAAAGTCCAAGAACTCTTTATTAAACTGCCCCTTTGTCGGTCGCTAGTTACCGTTAACGTTACAGAATTCAGGCCCAACATCTACTCTTTTACTTCTTAGTTCTTCCACATAATGTCGCTGCTTTTACCTTCGCTTCCTCTCGAGAGTCAAAAAATGCTTCACTCCTCCCCACTCACCGCAACGTCGAGGGCCACTTAAGAGCCGGAACGGTGGCGATAGCGGCTTCTGATGGACGTCCTCTACTGCTCCGGCCCGATCCTCCTCCTCAAGAAGATCCAATTTATGATACAAGGCAGCGTGGGCTTACTGAAGCAGTGGAATTAAGTGCTTGCTGGGAGACGGTTTAAGATGAGAATCGCGTTCCAACATCTCGGCTGAGCTTTTTTCAAAGCTCGGATCATATCGGTGAAACTTTCTCTGTGACAACCACACATCAACTCAAACCTGGACCATTTTTTGAGACAAGGCATATGGTGATTTGATTTTCTAATTAATTTTTTTTTATGATCAAAAAAGATAATTTCCCCCAAATTCTTAAGTCAACATAAATATTCCTTTGGAGAACTTTTAAAACCACTTCATTTTTTTTTCGAGGCAGTCAATAGTGATTATGTAGATATTTATAAATGCTGTTGCCTGGTAACACAGCCATTTACAATTTTTGAAAGATATTCTAAACCTCATATCATTTTAATCAAATATTTATACTTAAATATTAATGGGCGACTACATTACGACCTCCTTTCGAGGACATTACAATAATTAAACAAACAAATAAATATATATTTTATCACAATATATTGCATCAATATGTCGCATGCATGTTGACGCTTATAAGATTCAAGATTCAAGGACGTTTTGCAGGAAAATAATATACATAATTGTGCCGCAAAAAATTGTGGACACTTTTTTGCGGCACAATATATATATTATTTTCTTGCAAAACGTCCTTATAAGCATCAACGTGCATGTTTTAACTTCCACATTTTAAATGAATATATTAATATATTGTTTTGCAACTTTCCACGTCTGAATCGACCTCCAGTTTCCGTGATTGGTTGCATGATACGCTGCAGCGTTTGACTAAAATTTGCATTGGGACATGCATCCAAAATTTGCATCATATTTTTACGCCACATGCATTGTTTTTCTTCACCCACAACACCCCTAGACCTAAATTCCCACCGAATCGCTGCTGCACAATTCACACTTTCCAGGTAGGAGTTTATATGACCGAAGACGCCACATCATAAAAGGATGTGACTGGAACCTCAACCCCCTCAATCCCGAGTCGATCGCTCAATTCCATGTCAGATTCCAACATCCCCATACGAGCGTTCCCAGGTATTAACCGTCCATAACAATAACTCTTATAGACATGTTTAGGTCTTGATTTAAAACCCAGACTGTACTCAGCTGTCAGCCGGGATCTTCCTCTCAGCGACGGCTGTCTCGTCTCCTCGCTCTGAGCGTGATCTTGTTATAGATACGGAAGCCTTTCCCTGATTGCCTTCCCTCCTTCCCTCCTTCCCTCTCTCGTTCTCTTTCCCGCCATCCTTCTCTCCCAGTTCCTAATTGCTTTGGTATTTTATGGGCCCGTGCCTCGTCTAATTAACGCAAACAGCTGAACGCGGCGACGCCACCCAGCGCCGCTCTCCCCAGGAAGCCAGATTTAACGAGGTCATCTTTTACAAATGCTGGGTTTTCGGTCGTCCTCGTCGGTGACGGCAAGCGCTGTGGGAACTAGCAGCTCACGGCGTTGGTTAGGAGGGACGCTCTAGGGAGGAGCATTAGCAAACGAAATCAAAGCTGGGTTCGGAACGAGAACGTACGTAACCTGAAAAGATGAACGCAGGGCTGGGCGATGTGGCCTCAAATCAATATCACGATTAACTGAAGTTTTTAACCTCGATTCTGGTTTGTTTTGTGCCCTCATCATAGTCCAGTGACAAGGTTAGTACTAAAAGTGTTGGTCAAGTAACTTCCAAAATGTAAGGATTATAGATTATCGTTAGTGTTATTTCAAAGTAATAGGTGCACTACAAAAAATGTGTTTTTTTAGCATAATTAAATTTTGCAATAAGTCGAGGTGCAATAAATATCCAAAGTTCTAAAACATCTGCTGTGTTTTACTGTCCCACTATTATAACCATAGAAATGATCATATCTATAATAATATGTAAAATTTAACAGGTGTCTTGTCTCACATTATCCCACAGCAACGTTAAAATACCGTAGATTCGTGTACAATGCTTTCTGCTAATCGTTTATTCTATTAAATGTCCGTTTCATCCATTAACTATTAAATAATCTGTTTTATTATTAAGAATTGAATAAACAGTTGAATTTAAAGTTCCATCACGGTATGCCAGCTATCAGAAATGCTGATCTCTGCGTCGGAGGCTGTCTGACGCACAAACTTGTTGTCTGACGAAAAAATATATACACTGCCCTCCAAAGGTTTGGAAACGCCCCTGGCAAAGTGGGGTTTTGGACGATATCAGCATAAATCCTCATCATTTTTTGGTGCAATTACATTAAAGTAACTTGACATTATCTTTGGATACCAGCAATAATCATTTTTATTTTGATTACATAATCATGGCAACATATACATGTCAAAGTCAGACGTGCCCCTTTGCCAGCAGGTTTTTTAAAGATTTTTGGGTCAGCACCTTAACAGCTTCAACAACTGATTGGTTCGTCGACAGCTCGGACGCCCAGATTATGCAGAGCTGTAATAGCTATCAATGGCGGATATTTTAACGAATCCAAAATTGAAGTATTTTCTATGTATAAACTGTTTAATAAACTGTTTATGTAATTAAAATATGTTTTGGTAGTTTGTGTCGTCCCTTATCAGTGCAACATTATCACAAATTAAAAGGAAATTAATGGCAATATCGTCCAAAACCCCACTTTATTACAAAAACTCTTTACTTTATTACACTGTAATATTTTTTTTCTCATTTGTATAGCGATATCCATATTCTTCTGTTTATATTTATAATAGTATCCTTAACGTTTTGGTTTTTTTTTGGCTTTTAATGTCTTGGTTACTTCTATGCGACGACATACTGTGCAATAAACTTTAAATTTATTCTGATTCTAAATCTACAACAGCTCAGATGAGAATTTTTGCTCGCAAGTTGTATTAAAACGTGCTTGATGCTAAGGATCAGTGGAAATGTCATGACAAATGTTATGTCCAAGTCCTTCTTTTGATTCCTGGGGGTAAAACATGGATAGTCATCAACCTCATGTACTGTATATGTTAAATTAAGGAGGAGATCATGCCGTAAGAAATGTCTCTGTTAAATCTGGCTTAACATAAGACATAAAACTTTCAAAACCAAGTAGCACTTAATAATTTCATTCCTTCATTTTCCAAACCGCTGTAATCCCAGCTGGGGTCGCGGGAGGACCGGAGCCTATCCCGGCAACCTTCGGGCGCAAGGCGGGGACCAGCACTGGGCAGGCGCCAACACACCGCAGGGCACCACTTAATGATTTGCTAAACAGAAATGCAAAATTAAAAGGGGATAAATTTTCCGCAACGCACCGCCAGAATCGGTCTCCCCTGTTAAATCTGGCTGTACTGTAGATATGGCTCTGAAACTTGGACGTCGATGTCGATTCGTTTTTAAATAACTGCCGAGCCCTACTCTTAACGGCAGCTGTAGGATCCGGTGCAGTCTGACTGGGGTGGTGATGGCGGTGGAGTGGAATCCTAATTTTCTTTAAAATTAGCCCTTGCCCTCGTGATGGAATAATTTGGAATTATTCCACCGTTAATTGCGTTGCCCCGTAGGTTTCCCTTCCAGCTCAGTGTAAATAAGCTCATCGGCCTTCGAGATCACTGTCAAACAAACTGGAGGGATCGTGGGGTCGTTTCGATCAAAAACCACACAAAACAAGGGCCAGCCTTATTAGCAAAACTGGAGCATCTCCAAGGCACCCAAACAGCTGGACGCATCAGACCTCTAGCGCTGGCATGTCATTTTGAAATGCCAAAGTAGATGACGAATAAAGACGGAAAACGTAGAAAAATGTAAGTGAAGAGAAGGGTGATGAGGAGAGGGTGGCTAGCTGTAAAAAAAAAACTGACTGGAGAGAAAAGGAGAAGGATTTAATGATCTGTCAAAAGGAGAGGAGTAAGTAAAAGTGCAGAGCTGGACTACTTTTTAATTGCTCTGCGACAAAATTGAAATTTGCAAAAAAATTCACTTTGGGGGGGAAAGGGCAGCAGGTAAAATGGTGTTCCGGCCAAACCACGTCTGGATTCCTAGATGGAGCAGTTGGTAGCGTAACGCACCGTTTCCCAATCCCAGTCCTCGTGGAACACCGCTCTGCACAGATTCGAGTTTCCCGACCCACAGCACAGCTGATGCTATTGATTAGCTAACAAGCAACGTAGGATCGGCGTGCGGCGGTGCGGGAAATACTGAATCTCTGAGATTCTCTGAGATTTTAAGCAAATGCTGATTTACAAACTATCATAAAGCAGTTTTTTCCCAAAAGGGGGAAGGAAGAAGAAAATGAAGAGAACAAGGTGAATACAGTAATCGAAAATAAATACGTTAATAAAAAATGCTGTCAAGCGTAGTGTTTTTGTTAAATGAAAGTGAGCACTTTGTTGTACAATATGCAATAATTTATGAGTTAAAACTACGCTATTTGGTAACATCAAAACGCCTCCTCACTGTTCTGAAACTCAAATGAGAATGCCTCATGAAATATCACCTATTAATTTATATCTCAGCTTGATACACAAAGTTCAATCATAAAGCAATAAAGCCAAATATGACACATCGTTAAACAAAAATGACCGTTTTATTGTTTTAGAAACCTTCATTTTTTTTTTTACAATAGATCACAGTCTATTCTACATAATTACTAAGGGTTGCGCTGGCAATATATCCGTTATAAATTATATAACGTCTGGTTGAGTAATAAAAATACATTATAATGCTTTTAATCACAGGAAGAGCTCTGCTCTCTTTGGTCAACTCCTGGGACGGGAGCCGCTGGTGATTTAACTCCAAGGGCAGTGTTAAGTAGCCCAGGGGTCCTATTAGTGGAGTTTATAGTCTATGGACGTTACGACGTCCAGAGAAGGTAAAAGGTGGAGAAGCCGAACGCCAGCAGGAAGGACGCAAGGATCAGCAGCACTTTCTGCACCCATAAGCACATGTCCAGCTTCTGCTCCAACCGGGAGGTGTGAATCATGAGTCGGGACAGCTGGAGGAACGAGTGGAGATGAGAGAAAATTATTCTTCTCGAAAACTGGTACTTCTGCTCAAATCTAAATTTAAACTTCTTGGCTAACCGGGATTTGAAAGCAACGCTTCGAAGAAAATGCGTGATAGGTGCATGTTCATTAAAAATGTAAAAAAAGGCATCGTTAAAAGTGTCTCCCTTGTACAAAAGAGAATAACAACCTTACAGATGACCCTTGTGGTGAAAATAGGGAATAACAACCTTGATGGTGTCACCCCCTTGTGGTCAAAATAGGAATAACAACCTTAATGGAGACGCTTGTGGTCAAAATAGAGAATGACAACCTTAATGGAGACGCTCTCATGTGGTCAAAATAAGGAATGACAACCTTAATTGAGACGCCGTGACCAAAATAGAGAATGACAACCTTAATGGAGACGCCTTCATGTGGCCAAAATAGAGAATGACCACCTTAGTGGAGACGCCTCCTGTGGTCAAAATAGGGAATTACAACCTTAATGGAGACGCCCTCATGTGGCCAAAATAGGGAATGACAACCTTAATGGAGACGCCAGACCAAAATAGGAATAACAACCCTATCAATGGAGACGCCTTTTCTGTGGCCAATATAGGAATGTTAACCTTAATGGAGACGCCTCTTGTGACCAAAACAGGGAATAATAACCTTAATGGAGACGCCCGCTTGTGGCCAATAAAGGAATAATAACTTAATGGAGACGCCCCCTTGTGGACTAGAAATAGAGAACACCACCCTAATGGAGACTTCTGTGACCAAAATAGGAATAACAAACCTTAATGGAAGACGCCTTCTGTATCAAATAGGAGAATGAATTAATTTTAATGGAGACGCCTCTTGTGACCAAAATAGGAATAACAACCTTAATGGAGACGCCTTCTGTGGCCAAAGAGAGAGAATGACAACCCCTAATGGAGACGCCAGGCCAAAATAGAGAATTACATTAATGGAGACGCCCACTTGTGGCCAAAATAGAGAATGACAACCTTAATGGAGACGCCCTCAGGTCAAAATAAGGAATAACAACCTTAATTGAGACGCCCTCGTGACCAAAATAGGGAATAACAACCTTAATGGAGACGCCTCTTGTGGTCAAAATAGGGAATTACAACCTTAATGGAGACGCCCTCTTGTGACCAAAATAGAGAATGACCACCTTAATGGAGACGCCTCAGACCAAAAATAGGAATAATAACCCACTGAGACGCCTTCCAGACCAAAATAGAGAATGACCACCTTAATGGAGACGCTTCTGTACCAAAATAGGGAATAAATAACCTTAATGGAGACGCCTTCTTGTGGCAAAAATAGAGAATGACCACCTTAATGGAGACGCCTTGTGACCAAAATAGGGAATAACAACCTTAATGGAGACGCCCTCTTGTGGTCAAAATAGGGAATTACAACCTTAACGGAGACGCCCTCTTGTGACCAAAATAGAGAATGACCACCCACGGAGACTTCTTGTGACCAAAATAGGGCTGAATAACCTTAATGGAGACGCCCTCTTGTGACCAAAATAGAGAATGACCACCTTAATGGAGACGCCTCTTGTGACCAAAATAGGGAATAACAACCTTAATGGAGACGCCTTGTGGTCAAAAATAGGAATTACAACCTAATGGAGACGCTCAGGCTGTAAATAGAGAATGACCACCTTTTAGTGGAGACGCCCTCTTGTGACCAAAAATAGAGAACACCACCCCACGGAGACGCCTCTCAGACCAAAATAGGAATAACAACCTTTTGAATAGGATGCCTCTGTGACCAAAATAGAACAATTTTAATGGAGAGACGCCCAGACCAAAATAGGAATAACAACTCAATTGAGACGCCTCGTGACCAAAAATAGAGAACGACAACCTTAATGGAGACGCCCCCTTGTGACCAAAATAGGGAACGACAACCTTAACGGAGACGCCCCCATGTGACCAAAATAGAGAATGACCACCTTAATGGAGATTTCTGTTGTGGTCAAAATATGAATAACAACCTTAATTGAGACGCCTCCTCGTGACCAAAATAGGGAATAAAAACCCTAATGGAGACACCCCCTTGTGGCCAAAATAGGGAATAACAACCTTAATGGAGACGCTCTCTTGTGGTCAAATAAGGAACAAGGTAACCTTAATTGAGACGCCGACCAAAATAGGAATACCATCCTAATGGAGACGCTTCCAGACCAAAATAGAGAACGACAACTCAGAGAGGCCGCCTTGTGGTCAAAATAGAGAACGACAACTTTGATGAGACGCCGCCTTGTGGTC
>JAVGVS010000110.1:1032500-1172500 GCA_032718565.1 Distichodus sexfasciatus
GGATTCCAGTTCCTGCCCAGTGTTTACAGAGGCTTTCCGCCGGGCCTGGAATTCCCGAGGCGGTTGTTAGTGTGGTATTTAACTTCCCTTCCTGTTATTTTCCCGACTTCGAGGGACATGCCCCAGCCTTTAGTGTAAAACCATCGGCCTTTCTGGCTTTGGCGGCGTCCTGACCGAACGGCGTCCATTTTACCGCTCACTGGAGCGAACCGGGGCATGTTCGTTGAGCTCCGCGTTCGGATGGCATCAAAGAAACTTCGCGTGTACCGTTTTCTTGGCGTCGATTTCTGTCAAAAATCCCAACAAGCGCAGAAACGTGGCGTTTACATGCCGTCAGGTCAACGTTTTGGAGGACCGGAATACGTCCCACGATTCCAAAAGCGTTCCGATGTGGGAAGTGCGGGAGAAAGCGGGTTTTGGGTGCTCAGCAGACGCGTCTAAAGAGCGCTGAGAATGCGCGGTGGCCGCGGCGCGTATGTCTCAGCCCTTAGGGTTACACCGGCCGGTATCTGCGGCGACGTTTTCTCGTCGAGAAAGTCGAGGCTCAGTTTTCAATGGAGCACAGTGGTCCATTTTTCCTGAACTCAATGCAGAAAGACGGGCCAGGAACTATCCGCAAAGACGGGCCACTTTGGACAAAGGTGAACACGCCAAACGGCAAAACAGCGTCAAACCAACGCCAATGTAACGCCTCACCGAAGTCAATGAAGCCCAGCTACAAAACGCCCCGAAAGCCGCGTTGAGAGTGCGGTCATTTATCGAAGACTCCCGTGGGGATGGGACCTAACTGCCGGTTTACCTCCCTCTTCCCTCTCCCGACAAGTGGCAGTCCTTTTGGCGCCGCCTGTTATCGAGCGTTCAGACGTTTGCGATCAGTGGCGTATCCCTGATGAGGCCGGCAGCTTCATTAAGGCTGATAAATCCTAAAAAATGGCTTTAATGACCTCGCGGGTCTGGCTTTAGGGATGAGGCGTAATTACATTTAAAAGTTAATCCACTTTAATCCCCGGCGCTGCTCTTCTGTGAAATGACGGTTTTCTAGATGTGTAAACAAAGCACTTTTACAACGGATCTTTCTTCGTCACTCTTCCGTTCACACACACAAGACTTTTTTCTTCAACTTCCTTATATCAACACTCCAGCTTTTGAAGCCTGCAATCGTTTGGTCAGTGCAAATATTTTTCACCACCGTTTTTAACTCACATGGTGATAAATCAAGGAAGCAACTTTCAAGAAAGAGTTGAAGATTCAACTGAAAAAAATCCAAATTTTTGTCTATAAACGAATGCGGGAGCAGTTGGTATGAGACGTCGACCGATATTGTTTTTTCAGGGCCGATATCGATACCGATTACTGCTAGCTAACGTGGTCGATTACCGATATTTTCGACCCGTAACGGACCGCAAAGTTGAATCTTACCAACGCCAAGCTCAGCTGAAACTCTCCTCTCTCCTCTTCTCCTTCTTGGGGCTTCACGTAAATTGCTTAATTGCTTAATAACGGTGACGGTCAAAATGAAACGCCAATACCGATAATTGGCGAAATGGCTAACATCGGCCCCCGATAATCTGCCCGGTCGAAACATAACTGGTACCGCAACAGTTAGGGAAGGTCGTCGGTTCAAGTCCTAGACCGGTAAAGGTACGACTGAGGCACTCATGAGCAAGGAAGGTACCGTCTCCTGAAGTAACTCGATGATTATCATTACCTGAACCGCTCAATCCCCATTGGAGTCGTAGGGCTATCTCGGGACTTTGGGTGTACGGTGGGGACCAACACACACCACAGGGCACGCACACACACACACACACACTCTCACACCAATGGGGTCAAATTTAGGGTGAGTAATCCCACCCTAGAGCGCATGCTTTTTGGACGGTGGGAGAAATCCCATGACGACGCGGTGAGACGACAGAAACTCCCCATGGCCAACCCGGGGAACCTTGCTCACGGTCCAGGGCCCTCATTTATCAACCGTTCTTACGCACAGATTTGTGCGTATTTTTTGTGTGAGAACATTTTCACGCAACGTGTGGAATTTACCATCTTGTACTTAGAAATGTTCTTAAATATTAGAACAGCTCTGACCCTACCAACGGGTATTTGAAAACGTAGCATGGCTGATCTGGCCTTATTAGAAGATTTGGCCAACCGTGCACTCCGGAGGGAACGCGTCTTCCGAGAGCGCACTGATCTGCTTTGGTTGAGAGTTCAGAGTGGCTTCTGAGCGGACACCGCTTTCCGAAAGAGATCCTTATGGGTTTATGCCGTGATTTGGGACCTTTTTTGGAGCGACAGACCAACCGCACGAATCCTGTTCCAGTCCAAATTCACTTATCGTCAACCCTGGGATTTTTAGCCACCGGCACTTTCCAACGTCCCATGCAGTACTCTTTTTTGGATTGGTTACCCCGCAGCTGAGAGAACCAAACAGCAATTTTTGGTTCATTTCGACCTCGGCAACGAGGACCTCGGTCTCAGTTTGGCTGAAGTTTCTTTTTTTTGATCTCTTAGCCAGAATTTTCGGGAAAAAAAACAAGGATTTTCTGCATGGTTTTGAAAGGACGTGGTGTTAACAAATATGGTCATTTGAGGGCGTTTCTGAATGCAAATGACTATGACCAGGCACTTACAAATATGCATACGACTGGCCTCCGCACGTTTGATAAATCAGGATTTTTTTTTTTGTACTTACGAACATTCTAAATTTCATTCGTAGGATGGAATTTAGGACAGTTTCTACGAACGGTTGATAAGTGAGGGCCCAGGACTTGAACCGGCGACCCGTCGGTCATGGGGCCAACTCCCAAACCATTACACTACCCACTGCTAAAGATTTAGGTCTTTATGTATAAAGAGTACCGTCTTTTGGTGGCTTAATGAAAGGCTCAATGTCCAAACGTTGAAAATGTGCACAATCCTTCCCGGCCCATTCCGTGGTGGTACTTTCCGTTCCAAGCCTGCTTACCTGACGTGCAACAAAGTCCCCTTAAAAGTGGTCTGAGGTTTCCGGGCTCCTCTCAGTCGAACCGACCCTTCGCCTCCCCGTTCCAGGTCGTCCGTCCTCCCTCCGTCCTCAGCGAAATTGACCTGGAAGATGGGCGACAGAGCAGATGAGGGGAATAACTCACAGTTTTCCATTTTACGTTGAGGCGACAAACAACGACTCGATGCCTACCCTTATCACCAAACCTGTTAAAGGAGCTATATATGCGAGTGTTGCCCCTCCCCGTCCTCCCCAGATTCGAGGCGGCCAGACAGGTCAGCGGAATCCTGCAAAAACCGATCTACAAGTAGCTAGCGTGACTAGCTAGCGCGGCGAAGGAGATGTTCATAATATAAATGACGTTTTTCGAGAGTGATGGCGAGACCTTTTTGGCTTTAGTAACGTCAGACGTTTGTAATCCAGAATGCCTGTAGCGGCAGCATCGATGCCATGGCCTTGTTTGACCGCTGAAACGGCGTATCGATGGAGATCGATATCGTCCTTTTGAGGCTGCGTTGGATCTATCCATCTACAGACCGAACCCTGCTTGGATACAACCTTTATACAGCTCATATGATCTCCACCGTTTTTTACAACCCCACACACACACACTAACACACACGTGTGTGAGTCAGGAGACCCAAAATGAAAGCGCTGAGCACACAACTGCATTATTCTGGCGATTGCAGAAGTAGGACAAAGGAGGATGAAGTGATACTTGAGTCGCTATTGGACAAAGCAAACCACCGCCTGACTTCCACACAATAACACACATACACACAAGAGCACTCCGCCTACTCCCGCCGGAGCCGAAGAGGAGACGTGGCGGAAGACAAAATGGGCCAAAGGGGAAAGGTGAAAGGTCACCGGCGATAGCGAGTCAGCGAGGCCCGGGGTGGAGCGTCTGCCGAGCGTGAGGTGAGGTTTATGTGCATATGGCTTTATGGTTATGGAGGAAACGCAAACAGAGCCGTTTCAGATCGGAAATGTCAGGGACCTTTATTTTTCGGCACTTGAGACCAGTCAAATGCTGAGATGAGGAACTGATAACAATGCACACATACAAAAGCGTCCAAACAAAACATCCCATTTACAGTATGTCCCTGTGAGTGACAGTAAAAGGGTTCCAGTGATCAGAATCATTAGTGCTTTTTATTGTTGGTGATTAGTGCGGGGTTTGAGTAGCGTAAAAATCACTGGAGTACTCGTTTCGGCTAAGTTCGGATACAGACGACAAATGTGGTTAAGAAAAAATCCCTTTTTTTTCCTTCTTTGAGTAAACAAACCAAAACAAAAACGAGAAAATATCAAGCAACACCACCCAAAGTAGCTAATGTGACAGAGAAAAAATTAACAAATAGGATTACGATCGTAATTCAATTTGGAATATCATTCTTTATCAATATTCATGTTGCAAAACGACCCGACTGCCGTTAAAATAGTTGCACACATTTTTGAACTCCTCACATAACCAAACCTTAGACTTAGACTAGCTTCGACTTTCTAGAGATACTGTTATTATCTAATCGAATGGTTTCCATTTTTGCTGCATATTTTACGAATTTTCAACGGACAAGATCAATTCCATGACGGTCATCGTAGTTGTTATCACTGAACACCGCATGTAGCTAAAATTTGTAGCTTACGATAACAAGAAAACTGTAAAAATATTTTACGTTTCGCGCGGCAGGTAAACGTAGCGGCGTCATACGATATGTTGGAATGCTGTCGGATGAGTATTTTTTCGGTGTTTTTGGGGTTTAAAGTTCAATTTTAGTGTAAAAACCTGTTCCAAACGCCTCAGAATGTCTCCGGCTAGCAGTACATTTGCCTTTATGTCATTTAGCAGATGCTCTCATCCAGGGTTGCGTTTCCCCAAAGCATAGTTGCTCACGTATTGCTAACTACGTTAGCAACACTATGTCAGTTGCTAACGTACACCTTGTAAGTTGCTAACGTAGTTAGCGTAGTGGGGTTAAGCATCTTGCTCAGGGACCCAATGATTGAGCCAGTGCTGGATTCGAACCCACGACCTCTTGGTCAACAAGTCCTAACCGCTAGACCAACACCACACATAGCTAGCTCCGTTAACGTCTAATGTTGTGTTGATTATAGTTTATTACTCTTGGTGACATTAGCGTCTGTGGGTAATTTTGCTCCTTTAAAAAACATGAAAATAAAAACCAAAAAGTACCATTTAAAAAGAAAATAAAAACCGTTAAGTGTTGTGTAGCTTTCAGTGTCAGTATAACGTTTGAAATAAAGACTTCAGCCGTTTCCCTTTACAAAAGATCAACTTCACAACTTTTTTTCTTCCCTTTTCACACACAAAGCACAGTGGAGTGTCGGTGGAGAACTTTTCAGAAGTGGAACTGTAAAGAGCCACTGGGAAATCCGGAGAGGGAGTGTTTCAAGAAGGCTTCAAACTTCCAGAACTTCTGTACGTCCTTCCTCTTGCTTACAAAAAAAGGCACTTTATTTAAAAAAAAAAAAAGAAATGCAGCTGCGCTCGGCCTCGGCACTCACCGGGCAACCGGAAAAGGCTGGTTAGTGATTAGTGAAATCGTTAGTTACTTCATTCAAAATATCATTACGAACAATCTGAAATGTGCTGATTAAATCTAGAGTTTTAAGCTTCCATGACGATCATCATTATTATAACAACATCCGACAGGTTATTCGAAACGGAAAGGAAGTGGGAACAAAACGAGAGGCCGCCGGACGTCACGGGAGACGATCTGCTGAAATGAGACGGACACTGAAGAGGTGCAGAGGGATCACGCCTCCTAGGATTTAGCAGCCCTTGTTTTAAAAGAGAGAGACATGGAGTTAGCTTCAGTTCATCCTGTGAAAACCAAAATCATATTAACACTCAAGATATTTCACTTATTTTTTCAATTTATTTCTATTCAGATTCAAATTACGACGGTGAGATATGATGAAATATATTGGATAGACCAAAGTAAAACTCAATATTACACTCGTTTATACGGTGGTGTGGCAAAATACACTGTTTACAGCAGTATTTGCTGACGGTTTGGATGAGGGTTTGCAGCGGTTACCACGGCGCCACGTCGACACGGAGTTATATTTTCATTTCATTTCGCGCGCGCGGTGGAAATTTCACAAGCGAAATCTGGTGTCTGTGCCCAACTTAAAACACGTCGTCATGCTCGGATCTATGAAATGCCAAAAGACATCTTACAAGAGCGCGGTAAAGAGTGACGCCTTTAACGGGCATTTTATGGCGCAAAAAAAGCGGTGTTTGACCACAAGTCATTAGAGAGTACAGGTGTGAACTTTCACTGGTCTCGCGATTTGATTCGATGCGATATCTCGATGCATCCCATCAATTTTTCTAACTAGAATTCTTATGGCCTAGCCAGAAAATCACCAAGCAACGCCATTATGATATGATCCGGGGGTTTTCAACGAAGCAGTAGTGAATCGAAGTCCGTTACAGGTACGCATCAAGAGCATTATTTGGGATTGCGAACACAGCACAGCACACAGTGCACCACAACCAAACGTGAGCTCTGCATTTGACCCATCCATAAAGGAGCAGTGGGCAGATGACATGGGCAGTGCCTGGGGACGGAACCTTTTTTCATAAGTACCTCAGTGGTACCTTTACCAGTGCGGGACTTGAACCAGCAAACTTCGAATGTACACTGTTAGTCGCTAGCGTACACTATGTTAGTCGCTAACGTACACTGTGTTAGTCGCTAATGTACACCATGTTAGTCCACAGCGTACACCATGCTTGTCGCTAACGTACACTGTTAGACGCTAATGTATACTATGTTAGTTGCTAATGTACACTATATTAGTTGCTAATGTACACTATGTTAGTCGCTAAAGTACACTATGTTAGTTGCTAATGTACACTATGTTAGTAGCTAATGTACACTATGTTAGTAGCTAATGTACACTATGTTAGTTGCTAAAGTACACTATGTTAGTAGCTAATGTACACTATGTTAGTTGCTAAAGTACACTATGTTAGTAGCTAATGTACACTATGTTAGTAGCTAATGTACACTATGTTAGTTGCTAAAGTACACTATGTTAGTTGCTAAAGTACACTATGTTAGCAGCTAATGTACACTATGTTAGTCGCTAACGTACACTATGTTAGTCGCTAATGTACACTATGTTAGTAGCTAATGTACACAATGTTAGTTGCTAACGTACACTATGTTAGTTGCTAATGTACACTATGTTAGTCGCTAACGTACACTATGTTAGTCGCTAACGTACACTATGTTAGTCGCTAACGTACACCATGTTAGTTGCTAACGTACACTATGTTAGTCGCTAACGTACACTGTTAGTCTCGTTGTGATCGATACAGCAGTGGTAATTACAGCTTTAAGAGTTTACGTTAAGGGCGTGCCATGTAATTTGGGAGCTTCTTCAAACTGTGAGCGGAGCTCCGCTGATATTCAGGCCGTGTGATTTTGGGGCGTGAGTAAAAGTGTGTGACCGGCACCGTGTCAAAAGGGCACATTAAGGAAAGCAACACTGAACGTTCCTGACGGCGGCTCTGCGGGCTTCCCAAACGGCTTAAGAGCTCAACCTGATCCATCCCATCCTCACTCTCTCTCTCTCTCTCTCTCTCTCTGTGTGCTGCTGCTCCTCTCTCTCTCTCTCTCTCTCTCTCTCTTGCTCTTTCTGCAGCTGCTATCTCTCAAAACTTCACCTCTAAAAAAATAATAAAACATTTGTCTTTTTACAGTTTTTGTAATTCTAGATTCATATTAAATATACTATATATTTGCAACGATGATAAAAAAATATTAAAATACATTATATAAAGATTAATATACAGGTTATCAGATGCTATTTTGGTGGTTGATATGGTGGTGTGTTTATGTTTCTCATACATACTGTCACGAGTGCTCTCTCTCTCTCTCTCTCTCTCTCTCACACACACACACACACACATCCAGATAAAACAAACACAGGACGTATTAAATATGTTAGTCGCTAACGTACACTATGTTAGCTGCTAATGTACACTATGTTAGTCAAGAACGTACACCATGTTAGTTGCTAACGTACACTATGTTAGTCAAGAACGTACACCATGTTAGTTGCTAAGGTACACTATGTTAGTCAAGAACGTACACCATGTTAGTTGCTAAGGTACACTATGTTAGTCGCTAACGTGCATTACGTCTGAATGCTAACGTACACTATGTTAGTCGCTAACATACACTATATTAGTCGCTAACGTATATTATGTTAGTCGCTAACATATACTATGTTAGTCGCTAACATACACTATGTTAGTCGCTAACATACACTGTATTAGTCGCTAACGTATACTATATAAGTTGCTAGTGTACACTATGATGCTCGCTAACGTACACTATGTTACTCACTAACGTACACTATGTTACACGCTAATGTACACTATGTTAGTTGCTAACGTACACTATATTAATCGCTAACGTATACTATGTTAGTCGCTAACGTACACTATGTTAGTCGCTAATGTATACTATGTTAGTCAATGACATACACCATGTTAGTTGCTAACGTACACTGTGTTAGTCAATAACGTACACTATGTTACTCGCTAATGTACACTATATTAATCGCTAACGTATACTATATTCCTCGCTAACGTACACTATGTTAGTCGCTAACGTACACTATGTTAATTGCTAATGTACATTGTTTTAGTTGCTAGCGTACATTGTTTTAGTTGCTAGCGTACATTGTTTTAGTTGCTAGCGTACATCATGTTAGTTGCTACCGTACACCATGTTAGTTGCTAACGTACACTGTTAGCGTACACCATGTTAGTCACTAGCGTCCACTATATTAGTCACTAATGTATACTACTATGTAAGATGCTAGTGTACACTATGTTACTCGCTAATGTACACTATGTTAGTCACTAACGTATGCTTACTTAATCTGTTAGTCGCTAATGTACACTATGTTAGTTGCTAACGTACAGTGTTTTAGTTGCTAGCGTACAGCACGTTAGTTGCTAATGTACATCATGTTAGTTGCTACTGTACACTATGTTAGCATGCACTATGTTAATTTAGTTGCTAATGTACACTATGTTAGCATGCAGTATGTGAGTTGCTAACTTACACAATGTTCGTTGCTAACGTACACTAAGTTAGCAACTATGTTATCCTCAGTAAGTTAGGACCGCAGTGACCTCATAGAGGAGGTTCTCTCTGCAAAGAAGAGTCTTCAGGAGGCTCTTGAAGGTGGAGAAGCATGCACACGTTCTGGTGGCCCTGGGCAGCTCGTTCCAAGAGAAAAGTCTGGACTTGGTGTGCCTTATGGGTAGGGACAGCACCGCCAGACGTTTTGGTTGGAGGAGCGGAAGGCAACAAGACGGAACGTAAGCCGGACCCAGACCGCACTCTGCGCCAGGTGAGGTCAGATTTTACTGATGTTATATAAGGCAAATCGTCAGGACTCCAAAACTCAAGAAACCGACACGACTCACTGTCAGTCGGAACGGCAACAATGTAGAAAATTTCCTTCAAATAAATCTGGGAGACATTTTGCGTCTTTGTGGTGTCTAATGAAACCACAGCTGCACAAAAAAGCACGAAAAGCTTGTGATTTTAAGCAGGCTGAATAAACAGCGTGAAACGGCACATACCTTTCGGGGTCGGAGGGCCTGCTCGGTGTTGAAGCTCGACTCCAGACTCTCCTTACACTCCGACTCGGTGTCCTTCACCTCGCTCTCGTCCTCGCTGGCGATCGGCCCGTTTTCACTTAGGGGCGAAAGGAAGTCGTCGTCCGGCAGGGGCGGGTAGCTGTATTTGAACTGGTCCTGGGACACAATGTAACAAACACAAAAAAAAAATCGCATTGCTGCAACCTTCCTCAAAAACACAGCAAAGAACCACACTAACGCTACCTTGTCGGTCGGCATTTTCCCGTTTGGAACAAGTCTCAAGTCAGACAGCAGCTACAACGAAAAGACGTTCGGCACGAGTCTTGAGATCTGCTTTCAAACGCTTCCTCCCCCCACTGCACACCTGATCCGCCTCATCAAATATTTATCGAGCTGAGTCATTAGCTAAAAGCGCGAGTAACTTATCAGCATCTACGTCAAGATTTCTGACTGGCTGGTTCTTTAAAACGAATGCTACTAAATGTTATACATAAAGCGAAATCTAAAACGGGTTTGCACTCTCAAACCGCGTGGTTTAGAGTGAAAATTGAGCTAATTTGCGTAACATGATAAACAAACTTTTGTGCCTGATTAAGGCAAGTGAGGTGTCAAATGAATCTGTAGATTTAGCCTGATATCGTAAGAAAACGGTTTTTGGGGAATTAGCAAAGGGGCGGCTAAAATGAGCACATTAACTGCAACTGGGGGACATGGCTTAGTTGGTATAAACAACCTAGGTGAAGATTCTAAAGGCTGAAATATACTTGATGTGATCTACGTTTGCGTATCCGTACAATCTGTAGTGTGTACTCCTTACCACCAGAGGTCAGTGTCGAGGCTGCAAACCTAATAAATGAATGAATACCTGTATCTTAAACTCGTCATCAAACATGTCTCGCAACACTGCCCCCTATAAATTACGCAGGTATTGCATCTCCGTATACGTTCCGTTAATTTTTGAGTACGTGCACAAAAACCGACGCAAAGAACGCAGGATACGGATCGCGGCTGTACGTACGTATGTGCATACATAGTTAACAGCAAGTACAGTATATTTCAGCCTTAAGGATGTGATATACAGTGGCGCCGATTGAACAATAGGGGGCGCTAAAAAAGCTACATGTCTAAATGCAGCCTAAACCGTTAGTCACACAACGATAAGTAGGGTTGACATGCATCTCAAAATACAGTCAGGTGGTGCTATAGCAAGGGCAGAGGCATTTGGGCCTATAACTCTTTCTTAAAATTCTTGCTTTAGCTACTTCCTTAGCTTAAGCCAGCTGCTTTTGTGCTGCTTTTTGCGATTTTTGCTTGGACCCCGCTCTTCTCCACCCGAGGCTATCTTTAGCCTTTTTATATTTAGTTTTGTAAGTTTCATGACTCCTACCGTTCCTCCCATGTGCGGAGGGAGGTGCTCGGGCCCGACGTAGGTCTGAACCTCACTTTTGGACACAAACTTCAGCTTGCTGATGGCTTCTGGACCCAGCCAGGTTTTAACGATCTTCCAGGCAGCTGTCAGGTAGAGGAAAGGCATGCTTGAAAATCAACAATTCGGGCTACGGAGTTAAAGTTACACTAGTTTAAGTGACCCAAGTTTGTCTTTATAGCGTATCTCTAAAAGTGGAAAAGATTCGAAAAGAGCTGGAAAGTTACCGTTCATAATCCAAGGCATTTCGTACATGATCATTTTGGCTGCGAATAGGAACAAAAACAAGAATTATTCCATTCGTTATACATTAGCTTGTAGATATATATTGGTAATTAATGAATTAACAATCAATTAAATGTCTAGTAATGTCTGCTTGTATCAAATCTCTGTTAATGCTAATTTTTTTAGACATGTTTAAGTTGCTTAGGACTAATTAAGACTATTTTTTTTAGCTTGTATCCCATTCTTTCTATACATATATATTTATATAAAACCGTAATTGAACATTTCATAACTTCCTTTCCAAAAATAACGATCAACATTAAATTAAGAATCAAGGGGCCTCGTTAACCAACTGTTCTATTTGCGCGAATGGATTTATACTATTTTTGACCGGCGCGATTGAGAAAAATCTAGCTACCAAAACCATTTAAACAAATGGCGAGACGAGCCCTATATGTGAGCGTTGGATAATTTGGCGTTGGATGGAATTCTAAAGAACACTGTTGGGCACCGATCCAACTTTTTCAATTCCGATACCGATACCGATGCCGATCGTTGGGCTTGGGGTATCGTCCGATCCCGAGTACCGTTTTTTAATCCGATACCAGTTTTGAATGAATAAATTGTGATTATTGTAACATCTCAAAAATGATTCATTTAAACACTGTTCTGTAATTTGCTGACCGTCCCTAATCCTGCGACGCTCAAACCATCGGGAGCACAGATTGCTAGCGAGAGCTGGTGTTGTTCAGGAACAATACAATTGTGCGATTTGCTTTTGGGGTTGTAGTGTGTTTTGCGTTGCTTGTTCTGCTCACCGTCATATCAAGATGTAGGAATTAGCGCGAATGTCCAACAATATACCGGCTTTACCGCGCGAACACTTCCCCTGCGGAACCAACTGAGCGTGTGGGCATTTACAGATCGGCTCCGTAGATCGGCACCAATGCCACCGATACCCGGGCCGGCTATTTGAGTCGTTACCGAACCGATATCGGACCCACGTATCGGATCGGTGCATCCCTATTAAATACTACAGCAAATTTCTTCTCCGTAAAGAAAGGTTCCAGTCCGCGATTTGCGGGGACAGTTTTCCGTGAAGAACGTCACTCCTGTTATTTTCGTCTACGACGCCATTAAAAAAAAAAGCCGAGCAGGAAGGCTGAGGCCTGTTTGTTTTAATGAGGCGGCCCGACGCTTTCGTTTGCGCGCGGTCGCCGGGATAACGAGGGAGGGACGACGTCGTGGGCGGACGGTGGCCTGGTTCAAAGCGGCGCGTCTCATTTGCGAGGAAACGACTTTTTAAGGGAGTGAACTTACACAGAAACTTGGGGTAGTACACTTTGAAGCAATTAATGATATACTTCACAAAGTCCATGTCCTGTCAAAAGAGACAAAAAGAGAAGAGTGAGGGAGTGTACGTCAGAGAGAGAGAGAGAGAAAGAGTGATTCATAAAGGCTGGCTCAAAGCGAGGACGGTGAGGATGAAACCTTTTTTTTCCGCCGAGCGTTCGGTGAAGGGACTGTTTGTCCAAAGCTGATATTTTCTGCTTCAAGCTGTGAAACGACCCATTTCTGCACCCAGCAAAAACTCACAAACGCTCTGCTGTGAGCTGCTACACACGGCCTGGCGTTCTGCGCCCGCTTCGAACCGATCTTTAACAATCAACTGCGAATGAAGGAGAGTCGATGGAAAGCACTAGGGGTGTAACGATACTGAGCTGTACTGATTCGATGATCGATCTGAAAACGGAAACATCGATCAGATATCGGAAACATTTTACGTCCATGACGTCGGCTGGTTTCCCCACAGCCTTTCACTTTTATTAACCCCAACAACACGGGACGCAGTGGGCCGGTATATGAAAACGTCCCCTAAAAAGGGCCAGCTGCCTTTATGGTACCACTGAGGTAGTCATGAGCAAGGTACCGTCCCCAGGTGCTGCCCGTGTCAGCTGCCCACCGCCTGTATGTGCCATCATGATTTCTGTCTTAACCCAATGACGGGTAAAGGCAAAGGCTTTCGGGGTGAAAGGGCAAACACTAAACCATCTCTGAAATATGGGAGGTTGCACAACGATGGTGATACGTAGCTCAATGTGCTTGACCTTTGATCGACGTCGACACGCAACCTCGCTCTCCAAATCCCACGCTACCTCTTTCCAGAGAAAAGCAGAGATAAACTCCCAAGACTCCGACCCGACTGTACTATGAACAGTGACGTATTTTCGGGTTTGTGCGACAAAAGAGCAAACGAGAAAGAAGGTGGAACAAGATTTGAAGATAGGCGGTGATCATGCCATAAAAGGTCTTAAAAAACGGCCACACGGCGGGTCTCCTTGGTGAAAGGCGGGAGTTGAAGTTGGCAGGAGTAAAGTCCAGTATTTATCAGCGCATTAATCGGCTTAATCGGCTGGCAGAAAGGAGAAAAATCTCACCCGTTCTGCAACGGAAAGACATTTTTACGTGCAAACAGTGTTTGGTTACATTCAGTATGATATAATCAAAGCAAAAATATGAAAACATTATCACAAATAGTTTCTGGTGGAATATTTATCGTCATATAAAATTTGACATTTTTGCTGCAGTTTATATCAACCACCTGTTACTTATTTACACAAATAAAGATTATGTTTTTTTTAACCGAACGGTATATTCAAGTTTTAATATTTAGTTTATGTATTTAATTTGAATTCTCCATCTATCTAACGGTGCTTTGGCTTAAACGCGTATAAAATACGCGCGCTAACATCGAGAGAGAGGCGTCTAACGAACGAGGCGCGAAAAGTATCGCGCCACGTATACTGCTGCGGTTGCCTGCCGGGAGAAGCGCAAAAATATTTTTACTAGGGACGCGCGATATGGAAATTATTGGTCGACGATTTTTGATATCCGGCGTTTTTATACTTAGATCGGCCGATAGCGATAACGATAACGATACCGATAAAGACAAGAGATTTCGCTCGGCAAAGTTCCACTTCGCGCTCAGAATTTCGGCAACAAAAATAGCGCCGTAACTCTGACATTCCTAACACAGCGCCAAGTCAAGCGAGCGTGAAAGCAGAGTGGAGCGAAGGGTGCACCATTTCCAGCGTAGTGCACAACCTTTTAAGAAGAAGTCACTTCCCGCCCTATGTAGGGTACCACGTCAAATGGGGCGCGTGTGACTCTCCATGTGCACTACCTAGTAGGTAGAGAGCCGTTAAGCTATAACCCCGGCTATTTTTTCTGAGATGCATACTACCACACAGAAAAGTATGATAGCGGCTAACCTAGCATACTATTAAGTGCGGTAGCACACGGCTCGGGACGCAGCCCATGTGCGAGCTCACGTTCGCTAAGTGAAGCAAACCCGCCTTCAAGTTAGTTTTAAATGTACATTTTTGCTGGCGAACGTTCCACCGCGTGCTCAAAATAACGCCATCAATTTTACGACATCGGTCCGACGGCAATGAGTTAAAAAGAAGCAATGACCGTCCGATTCCGATACGATTCCAATATTGTAGCGCACCTCAAATTTTTACAATTTTGTCGCATCGCTATCGGCATCATAAGATCGAAAAATCGAACCGTCGTTAACTCGGGGACCGTCGGTAGCAGAAATTTCGGGGACAACTGGGCATTTAATTGTTGGTAATTAAACGATAACGTGACGATTTATGACTTGAATCCAAAAATGAAGTTTTACTGATTCAACTTTGTGCATTTTTGTCAATTTACGCCACTTCACGAATGAGACTGACCTCTCGCGGAAATCCTTAACGCGTCATTAGCGAGAATTGACGACGACAAAAACGAGAAACATCTTAAAATACGATATTTTTGATCAAACAAACAAGCGAAAATCAAACGTAACGAGCCTGTGATCTTTAACGAGCGCAGATTAAAGCGAACGCTAATCCCTGCCGTTCCAAACTCGCGGCAGATTTGATTAGGGTCGCGACCCGTGCTGCGGAAACCGGTTCGGTTTCAGTTCGGCCCGCCGACCGTGACGCCATTCCGAGAGCCGCGGTTTGACGAGGGCGCCTCGCGGTGAGTCGACGACCCCGGCGTGGGATTACAGACCGCAAGCTGGATTGACCGGAGGGATTAAGGGGTCACTTTAATCTGAAAAGTGTTAAATAATGAGCCGGCGTCTATCCCATCGGAGTGCTAATGACGGTGGGGGGAGACGCACGCTGAGGCTCCTGCGGGACGCTCGCAGATAGTCTCAGCGGTTTCAAGACGCTCTCGTGTTGCTTGGAACGACAGGAGACAATTTTTGGGACGCGTTCCTTTGTAAAGGCACAGATTCCCTACAGGGACAAGTGAGGGAAAAATACGGGAGATTTATATGTTTCCGTGGGCGTAGTGATTAGCGCTGCCGCCTCACAGTGAGAAGGTCGTGGGTTCGAGTCCCGGGGACGGCCGTGGGGTTTTTTTTGTGTGTGGAATTTGCATGGAGTTTTCTCCCAACCTAGCGCCCGTAAGTTCCCGGGATAGGCTCCGGTCCCCCCCGCCACTCCCGCGATCCCAGTAGACATTAAGCGGTTCGGATAACGAACGAATGAATGAGTTACGATCAAAATGCAAAAATGGTGGGTTATACAGGACGAGGAAACTCACAATGTTGCTGAGGCCCGACTCGGACATGTCGAAGACGACGGTGAGCGGCATGCCGGGCTCGCGCTTGGCGTAGCGCTCCAGCCAGAAGGCCACGTAGCGCTTCTTGTCGAAAATAGTCTTGGCGTCCTTGGTGTGGAGCTTCACCTTGAACCAGACTGAAAGCACAAACATCACAAGATAACACTCGTTATCCGAACATTTGGCAACATAAAACAAACTCGACGATCTAAAATGACGGCTGTGGTTTTTTCTTGAGGGAGTGTCTACCGTCTTACGAGGGGAAGTTTAGCGTCTTTGTGTTGTGTTTGCTTTGGTTTAGTTTGGTTTGGTTAGTTTAGCACACGTTTGAACCTCACGCCTACATCCTGTTTCCTCCATTCCTGCAGCTCCACGCGTCACGTTTCCTCTGTAATCGGAAGGTCACCGGTTCGAATCCCGGACCGGTAAAAAGGTACCACTGAGGTACTCCTGAGCAAGTTACTGTTCCCCAAGCTACTGTTCTCCGGGCGTTGCCTACGTCAGCTTCCCACGTACGAATCAGACGCAAGAACTCACATTTGGCTGTGGTGCTATGCTGTGTTCACAATGACAAATAATCACTTTCACTTTCCTACACCCCTTTCCAAATTCCGGACTTTTCCATATCGACATCAGACTTCACCGTAGAAACGACTACTGGTTTATTTAAGTAAATGTTTTGAAAATGTTGATGTGATTTAGTGGAGGCCAAAAATCACACAGCAGATTTATTGAACGTAACTTTTCAAGATCTGCAGGAGAAACGAAGGGTGCTACAAACCTGATGGTGAATTGATTCAACGCAACAAATCACACTAACATCACACAAACGAGCGAAATGCAGTTTTCTTAAAACGATGACGTGTTTACTACTGTGGTGCGTGTGCCTTTAATGATGATCCACCAAGTTCTTGACTGTGTAGGCCCCGCCCCTTCCGCGAATTCTGATTGGCCAGCAAGA
This sequence comes from Distichodus sexfasciatus, assembly GCA_032718565.1. Lineage (NCBI taxonomy): Eukaryota > Metazoa > Chordata > Actinopteri > Characiformes > Distichodontidae > Distichodus > Distichodus sexfasciatus. Next base: position 1,049,380 of record JAVGVS010000110.1, read on the forward strand.
GAGAAGTGACACTGACGAGCCCAGCGCTATTCTAAAAGTTGAACGGATTTCAACTTCAAGCGCTGTGAGCGCTGTGGGTTGTTTGGTATTTTTCCCGCTGAAGGCGCTAAGCGCTCTGAACGCTGAAGCTCATTGGACTGGAATTCAAAATAAACGCGTTGGGTGGAACCAGGCGAAAATACCTTAAATTCCATACATGTGACTACGGTAATCCTGAAGAAGGCTACTGTGATGCGATCCACGCTAGGCATGTCGCCTAAAAACAAAACAACCATGACGCAGACAGGTGGTAAACATTCGAATTTGGAATCGTTTTGTGTTCTAACATGTACAGAGATTTTTGATTGTTTGAAACCGAATGTTGTGTAAACGCAATTTTTTATAAAACTACGTGTAAAAAGGCCCTAAAAACCCTGTAAACTTGACCTAAAAATATACCTTAAATCAGACTCTTACAGATCAGTCAAACCTCATTACAATGGAGCGTGAGAATCAAGAAAGTTTTCCACCGACATCAAGCCACAAATAAGTTGACGTCGGATTTAATTCACGTCCTGCTCTGTGACCACTGACATGAAATATCGGCACAGCCCTGAGAGGAAGTACTCTACGTATGCTGAAGTCTGCTTCAACTGGTGAGGAACTGTCTTATCACTTATTTTGACTTAGTTCCTTAAAGCAGCAGAAAACACACTTGGTTCCTTTCAGCCTTTGAAACAGCCGACTCACCGAAGTTCCACCACGCGCTCCGGATCTTCGCAGCAAAAATAAGGCCAGAACTCGGACATTTCGAACGCAAGTCAAAGGAGCGTGAAAGCAGAGTGGAGCGAGGGCGGCGCATATCCAGCGTAGTGCACCAAGATTTTAAGAAAGCGTCACTTCCAGCCTTTCCTGGTGCAGCAAGTCAAGTGCGTCGAGAGCCGTTAAGCTACAACCTCGGCTATTTCCTGAGATGTGTACGACCGCATAGAAAAGTATGATAAGAGCGCCTTACCTACCATGCCATTAAGTGCGGTAGTAGGCGGCTCGGGACAGAGCCCGAGTGTGAATCCAGATTTTGCTGGTGGACGTGAGCGCTAGTTTTCCCCACGTACAATAAATGCGTCATCAAATACCGGTCAAACCTAAGCCCCGGTCCGATGGCGGATGCAGTCATTTCATGCCTCACGTCACATAAAACACTTTGGGGGAAAGGCGGTGTTCTTGCCCCAGCTTCTAACAGATCCGACCCCCAAATCCACCAACGGAAGACATCATCTGAAGCCATTTCTGCCCTCCGGTTGTGCAATCTCAGTGGCATGGAACACTTGAATCGTTCTTTCCTCATTTCTACTGTGCACAGCACAACCTTTAGCTGCGAGCAGATAATAAGGTGAGTTTTCTCACTCCTTATCTGGCATATTAGCATAACACAAGAGCGTAGAGCCTGGTCTTTGGGCTTCATTTTAGCCAAATCAGCATGATTGAAACCGGGAGGTAATCAAGTCTACGGGACGGCTTTTCCATAAGTCGACTGACAATATATATAATAAGAGCGAGCGTCTGCACGTCCCGGGTAATCCATCCATCCATCCATCCCCGAGACGCGACCTTGAGGGATTCGGGCGAGCTGACGTTCTCTTCTCACACCAACAGCTTTCCGGAAGTCCTTGGAAACGTCAAGATAATCGGAGCGTGAATGCTACTCAGATGCCCAGAACGATGGCGATTTGGGGAGTAGAACGGAGCACCAGATCATCCCAGCAAGTCTGTTTGAGGGATTTCCATCATACGTGGTGAGCTTCTACCTGAGACAAGGTGTCAAGGTGTCTTGAATCTTACTCAGAGTACAAATTTATCTAGAGCTGGATGCGACCGCTCAAGTTTTGTGGCTGAAAGAGTAGAAAGACGTTGATTAAAATGCACTGAAGTGAATTTACTCTTAATGGGAGAAAATGAATAGGTTCCTATGGGGGGGGGAAATAAACGAGGATGAAAAAGACGAGTGCGGGTCACCACGGTTACAGATATGCGAAGAGGGTCATGGACCCTCGAGTGACGTCGAATTTGGCTTCGTGAAGAACGCCTGCCACGCAGTAAAGCGTCAAAGTTTGAGCTCTATGTTAGTCTATGGGGGGAAAAAACGGAAGCAAAAAATGGACAGAACTCACGAACGAGTGCAGGTATCAAAAAACCTTTTTATAACCAGCTCACACCACTTTAAGTCACGCGTTTTAGAGTTGGAATAGCGGTCAGAAGAAGTGTGTGGAATAAAACTCGGATGACGACATGTGATGAAAATATACAAGACAATACCAAGCCTCACAAAGTTTGTTGCCTTCCTTGTCGTAGCCGTGGAGGAACACAGCGCCGGTCTCGAACATCCACTTCGGAATACTGCTCTCGGTCAGATCTGCGGACACAACATTCGGACAGTTTTAAACACAATGAAAGACATTTCTTTGTCACTGTGAACACACCACCGGCTCAGGAGTACGTCAGTGGTACCTTTACTCCAATCACCAGAGCAACTCCCTAAATATCACCCACTTTCTCCACACACCTCTCAAACGTTTTTTCAATTTTAATCTGCCCGTTTGACCCGTCCGGCGATTAACGGCCTGAATTTAATTCTGGCCTTCTCTCTACATTCCTGTCTCTTTAATTAGGCTTTTCTTCAGCTAAAGCCCCTTCAAATGAGTGAGATAAACGGAAGCGAATTCAGCGGCAACGGCAAACGTCGTCGTCTCCGACTTGGACTTGCAGTCTGTGGACAATAACTGCCTTTATTGGGCCGGAGTCAAAGAGGTCGTCTGCTTGAAAAGACAACAGAGGCTTCGCCTAAGGCCTGGTGGCTGTTTATGGGACGAATGGAACAGGGTTCCGCAATCTCTAACTGCATTAAGAGCCGAGAAGTAAAGGGGAAGCTAATGGAGAATAAGGTTGTCAGCAAATTGTAGAAACATTTTTTTTTTAAATTCTACATTTTTAGGAAGTTATTTGCTTATATTTGCACTTTAAATATACATTATGCCATATTTGTACTTTTACTAAACATTATGTAACATTTATGTCTTGATTTTCTTTAATATGTCCGCTTTAGGTTTATGTAATAATTACGTTTTTACTGTACTTAATGTACAATTAGTACTTATGCAATTACTGTACATAACTTTTACATTCTGTACTTCTTGTATTGTTATATATTTGTAATAACTCTACGTTTACTTTATTTTACCTTACTTTATTTACCCATTTCCTGCATTTTATGTCATATTTGCTATTTTAATTTACTTAATTGAATATTTCCTTTCTTTTCTGTCTATTAAAGGTTCTCTAGCGAGCATGTTAAGGCTCTTCTTGAAGTTGCAGAGCAGCAGGATGTGGTCAGTGGAATCACACCTCTTAGAGGAACAGGACGTTGACACTCAGTGAGGTAGTTCTTTTCGGGCAGGACGTCTCACTACTAAATTATTAGTGGTATTACATTGATTCAATCGAATCGTTATGCGCTAAACTGATCGAAGACCGTATCGATTCAAATGTTGTCCACTGAATCTATATAATACGGTATTGATTCAATAGACAACGACTGAATCATTGTCCACTGAATCGTTGCAGTATTATGTTGATTTAACAGATAACAACTGAATCAATATGGCATTATACAGTTATAACAACTGAATCGTTGTCCACTGAATCAATACCGTATTATATAGACTCAGTGGACAATAACTAAATCAATACGGTATTATACGATTATAACAACTGAATCGTTGTCCATTAAATCAATATGGTATTGTACAGGTTCAATGGTTAACAAAACGACTGATCCACTGAATCAATACATAGGTTTAATCAACAACAAATAAATCAATATGGCATTACATCTTTACACGATTGAATCGTTGTCCATTTATATTGAGGTCCATTGTCCACTGAATCAATACGGTATTATATAGATTCTATGGATAACAACTGAATCAATACAGTATGATACGATTATAAAGATTGAATCGTTGTCCGTTGAATCAATACGGTATTATATAGATTCAATGGACAACAAATTGATATCTGCGGTTATCACAAGGTCTTACATGATACGATTTAAATTTGATTCAAATGAGGAGCCAATGATATACATCACATGATGATATATTATCGTAGACTGATTTCACGCAATTGTCCGTTAGGAAACTGCTTTTCCTTGACCTCAATTGGAAAAATGCAAGGTCAAGAAAACTGGTAAAAGGAAATAGCTCCTGATGTTGGCTTCAGCCAAAACGTACCGTTCACGCTAAATTCCTTGCGCCACTGCAAGCTCTCGTCAACCATCTTCAGGGTGTCCTCCACTACGAAGTCCCTCCAGGTGAGGAAGCCTTCAACCCAGGCATCGTCCTTGAGGAGCCTGTCCACATCCCTGGAGTCATATTTATCAGTCGAATCTGAAACAATATGGTCAGTGTAAGAAACATTCAATAAATAGTCTACGTATATATAATATACAGGGGGGTCAGATGGTAGTGTAACGGTTAGGGAGTTTGCCCCGTGATCAGAGGGCCGTCAGGTCAAGTTCCAGACTGGTATAGGTAAAGGTATCACTGAGGTACCCATGAACAAGGTACCGTCCCCAAGCATTGTTTCACAGGTCACTGCCCATGTCAGCTGCCCAGTGCTCCAATCGCTCACTTTTTATTTGCAATATGTGGCTGTGTTCACTGTGGACTGTGTGTAATTTAACGTCCCACTGACGCTGATGACCCACTGCTACTGAAAACCCTCACCAAGCATTTTAAGTATCAGATCGACAATCCATATCGGTATCCAATCGGAGCATCCCTAATTGTGTAGTTAAAACTCCCCAGATGCCAAATTGGAACCAAAATCTGTACAGTCTGTGAATGTTAAACTTGTACGTTTAAATTCAGCCAAGGAAAGCTGGTTTACACATAAAGTCAGACCAGGAAAGCTAGAAAGATACGCTGCGCAAAAATATTTTCATCCGTCACATGACGAGTTTTGCTGACTGTCCATCTGAGTTTCAATCACACCTTTTGCCTAATGACTTTTTACCCATAAACATTTTATGATGCAATGTTGTCTTACATCACAGTGGTTTCTACATTGTGGAGTGGAAGTCCACAGACTCAGATGACCGCAGAATAAATGCAATGATAAATCAACATGTCTGAGACTAAGATGATTTCACTGGAATCAGAGGATACATATATTACATTTCTGAATAAATGTCTATCATCAAGTAAACAATCTTGATTCAACCACCAGTGTTATTATCAATGTTTAATCTAGTTGCGGAAATACTCTGATTTTCCACTTTTTACAGGAATTCAGACCAGATTCCATTCCAGATTCTTGTAGACTGGTCTACGCACAAAACAGAAAGTACTTTCAGTACTTCTACTTGGGATTCATTTATAGACCACACAATTCAACTGGAGCATTATTGCAAACATAAAACAACTCAACTGCTATCAAAGGAACCTGTTATTTTAATATGGGATCGTAAAAGTGGCAGAGAAATGATGAACATAAATAGAATGTAACTTTTACGCTCGTGTTTAAAGGGACGCGCCACACAAATAAAACAGACATTTCACCCCCAAAACACTGCGTGACATAAGGGACAATCCTTTCTGATATGGACGAAAAAAGATCTCCAGATAGTGATGCTAAATGACTCCGTGCGTTACCGTTCACTGTTAGCCGCGCTAGCGTCTTTGGGCGGAGTGTCCCTTTAATCTTAATCTACAGTGAAAGTTCGGCACTGACAGCTCACCTTGGACGTATTCGCTCCTAAATCTCTGGCGGGTCTCCTGGATCTTGCTCTCAAGCTCCTGTTAAAAGGACAAAAGTGTATAGTTTATGTCTGTGCAGATCGACTTTGGAAAGAAAAGTCAGTTTAATAAATAGTGATGTTTAAAAACGGCGAGATACCCGCTCTGATTCAGACTGTCCAGCGTCCGCCATGTTTGTTTGCGCGAGTTGACTGACTGAGCGCTTCGGGCGCCACGTCCCATTCCGACTACTACTACCTCTACTAGAGAGGACGTTTACGTTTTTACGTCACTGTTAATTTTTTTTTTTTTTAAGATTTTGATTTCCTGTATATTCGTTGCTGAGGTATTATTTTCCTATTTTTGATGACATGCAAAATTTCTGATTTAAAATGCAAATGTTAGTCGTGGGAAGTTTTGACACAAAGCCTAGTAGGCTAGTGTTTGCGGTTTGGAACGGAGCCAATGTCACGAGGGGATTCGGAGTTTCCTGAAAGTGAATGGCTGAGAGTAGAAACTGCAGCCCGTTGGGCGCCATCTTGGATCTTCTGTGCGAGAACAAACACCAAACATTGTTATGTTGACGCGAGGTCGAAAAACAAGAAAGCAATTGTCTGAAATGATAGAGTTGGGGAATAAAAAATATTTTTACTTTAGTAATAAGTGAAAATTATGAATAAATTGGAATGACGTCCATTTTCTGAAGCGGATAACTTTAAGAGAGTCCCATGATGCATCTTGGCGCGAAAGGCGCAGTGAGAGACGCGGGCTGTTTGATCGGTCAAAGAAATGGAACATAATTTCATAAATTACTCCATTTAGAGGTATTGTATGAATTAACTTGTCGTCATGAAATGTGTTTTTGCCTCCCTCGTTTCCTTAAAACCACATTGTTAGCATTTTTATTCACTTTTAAACGTTCTACTTTTCTAGTCAGACTTATTAAGCAGCAAGTCAGGTTCAGTCAAATGTGACTGTCTTTGACTTTACTGATGAAATTACTTGATTAAAACTATTATCTGCCTCCTTCTTTCAGCTCTTCAAACTGGGTGACATTCTGAAAAATCAAAGTGTCTGTCTGTCTGTCTCCACCAAAAAATGGCTTCAGGGGATTCCACAAAGATGGTGGCTTTCGGTGGTGACCTTCTTGTCTTCAGGAGCCAACGTTCCACCTCGAAGGGCTCGGAAATTTCTTTTTGGAAACTGTCGTTCGACCCAGAGTCGCGAAACTTTGTAAATAGGGAGGACAGAATAAGCCCCATGTATAAAAACAGCTCCCGAGAGATGGACATCGTCCATTGCGTCTCAGTAGTGGACGATAAGACGAGGCAAAAGGTACCTTGCGTTTTGTTGAAGATTCGCAAAAAGGCCACGCAGGGCTTCAAGTACTTACTTTACTCACTGAACGGCTCTAGCAGTGCGAGACTCCACGTAGAGCTGACGTTGCCTTACGACATGGACGAGGGAGTCTCCGTCTTACGAGGGCCCACTTTGGTCTGGAGTTGTGGGGACACAGTCTTCTACACTTCTGAACAAGCAGGTGGGGTAAAGGAAGTCCCCGTTCGTTTGGGTTTGACCTTCACCGGGGAGTTACTGCTCCGTCAGAGGGAGCTGGTCGTACTCGGGTCCCGTATCGGGAACCAGGACGAGGGGACGAAAACGCTCTTGTACTTTCTAGAAGACGGCCGGGCGCTTAGCGGAACGCATCTTTTCCCCGACGCCTACAGCTCGGTCATCCGATGCGTGGCGCTGCTTTCAGCCGAGGAGGCCCAGGGGTCGCTGAGGTCAACAGTTCTGGCCGCCACGTGCCGGAAGCAGCTTGTGCGGTTTGAGAACGGCCTTCCCGAAGACGTTTGCTCCCTCCCGTACGACGACCGGCCTCTCAGCATTCTGATCGTTCACGCCAGAGGGGGCGGCTGCCTCGTCGCTGTCGTTTTTGAGCACGGAAATGTCTGTGCGGTGTGGAAAGACACGTTTAAGGTAAAAGTAGGGCAGTTTCTTCTTTACCTTCACAACGATGATCACTGTCACAGCGGGGCAGAGGTAGTGTAACGGTTAAGGAGTCATCCCCGTGATCTGAGGGTCGACGGTTTGAATCCCGGGCTGGTAATTCCCCAGCAGCCCTCATCTTGCTTCATGGTTGTTTTCACGGTGAACCAGAGCTTCAAAGCCTTTTTTTAACCTCTTCCACGACCAGGAGTACGTCCCAATCCTCAAGATCGGAACCTAAAAAGCTTTCTTGAGAGAGCTTCAGAGAGCTTTCTGAACGCACCTCCGGAGGGAACGAGACAGCGTCTCCAGTTTTATTCTGGCGGCACGCTCTCGGTTGTCATGTGCCGGCTACGTGTTGGCCGTCCCGTTCCCCCGAGGTCACATCCTCTATGAGAAGTGTCCAGCCGATGGAGAGGCTGAGTGCTAATGCATGTCCCAAAAGCTTCTCTGCGCTGGTTATGTGCAGTGGAGTAGAACTACATCCTCATGTTTTCCCAAAGCGCTGACTTTCTGATGTGAGGGGGGCCATCAGTAACGTGCCCCCTAATGCGTAAAAACGGTTATTTTACGTTGTATTTTTCAGTTCTGAGATAAAATAGGTGAATCAAGATGCTGCATTTACACAAAAATTTACACGTTAAAATATATTTAATTACGTATTATTATTAGCTAAATTGAAAAAATATTCAAAATCTCGGTAAATAACAATGTCACCTCGATTAGAGGTTCTCATTGTCAGTTCCGAAGAATTTTTTATTTATTTCGCGGCGCCTACATTTGTGTCCTTCAGGTTGCGGCCTCCTGGACGGGCGTCTCCTCCGTCCTTGTGGACGACTTCGTGGGATGCGGTTCTGAGCAGATGTTGCTGCTGTTCGAAGGACCGAATCGGGCAGAGACGGGTTTTGGAGAATTCCTGCTCACCGACCTCAGCGGCGTTCAGTTCTCAGTCAGTCCCATACACTTTCTCTCGGTCTCCGCTGCCATCGAAAATACCTTCGTTGATTAGTTACGGATTGTTGTTTTTACTATGAACTGTATTCCGCAGTCTGGTGGTGAAGGAAGCTACGCTTTTAGTCTTAACGAGCAGGTCCAGGAAAATGTTCGGCAGACCGTTGTGGCTCTAGAACGCAGGCTGCAGGTGAGTCCAGTGACATTTATACGGAGTGTTTTCCAATTCCAAGTATATGGAAAGTCAGGAGAAGCTGTCAACTGTGACATTGCACAGTTATAATATGATATTACCTGGTACAATTAAGGCAACATTTTAAAATAAATCTGACAACAGACCTACAAAGTGACTGGCAAAATTCTTTAAAAAATTTTTTTTAAAGTTGGAAGACGTTCTAGCGGAATTACACGGGAATAAACTGGAAGTTTTCAAAGTTGAAGCTTATGAACATCAAATATACTTGGTAACATTTATATTATGGCATAATCCTGGCTAAAACAACCAGATTTGATGCAAATATTTGATGTAGGGCTATCGACGCCACACCTCCTACATGCATTGTGCATTCCTCCATCACATGCACAGACTATTGAAGCCACACGTTTGAGCCCAAGTAATATATTTGATAACGATATTTGATATATCATGGCTCCAGACGGCGACGAAAATGGTGGATTTTGCGACTAGTTTGTTTTTTCCAGTCACCGATGGCGACGGTCTCTCTCAATCCTAGTTTGAATCCAAATGTAAACATTTTATTACAGATAAAGCTCATATTTTAGCTGAGATAAAGACATTAAGAACAAAAACAACCAGCGTTCGACTCTCAATACAGCCATTTATCAATATTGTCTATAAATGAGGCGCAGTCGTCTGGCTCCAAATTACCCAAGACGTTAGTATTTCTTCTTTTGATCAGGAAAATGTCATTTTCCATTTTATAAAGTTAGCGAGTAATGTCTAGGGATAAATAAGTATAGAAAAAAATCATTCTTTTTTGTCAAATAATTTTATTCCGTACCCAAAACTATGCAAGCCAATAAAACAGACACCGTTCTTGCTATTTCTAGTAGGTATGTCTACAGTTTCAGCACTTGAAATTTAGAACATTTCCAAAATTCCCCGAACTAAAGTTCCCATGGAAAGTTTACCGTTTAGTAGTTTCTATACACCGTCCAATACATAGTTGCACACGCTGCACCTGGACCCAACACTTTGATATTATCTGGTGTGACCACAGCTGGACTAACAGAAAGAAAGTATGTCTTTCTCAGTAAAGTCGGCATGGATTCGCGATTGTATTCTAGAACGTAACGGAAGTTTGTGCTTGTTTATGACCTTTCAGAGCGGCCTGGCCTTCCTGGAGGAGCTCCAGAGAGACGTCTGCGTTAAAGACCGGGTCCTCCAGCAGACCGTGACCGCTCTAACCGATCTGGTGTCGGGCAGAGAACATGTGCCAAATCCACCTCAACGGGTTCTCTCATCATCATCATCATCATCATCATCATCAGACTCTTTTTCGGTGAGGTAGAATAACTCCGTCTAACCAGCTTCTGTTCGTCTTCCAGGAGGGACTGGTGTCTCTGTGGGACGAAGAGAGCGAGGCAGAGGAGCCGAACACGGACGAGAGGACACCGACCGCGCCGGAGGAGCGCTCGCTGAAAGTGCAGAGGATCTGGCAGCGAGTCGTCGGGGGGAAGAAACTGGTGTTCGGGGCTCTGCTCACGCCGGACGCCGACGTGTAGGTGGAAGGGTGGGGTTTTGTCCGAGCAGAAGCTATTGACCTGGAAGGCGCAGCAGCCCAGCTTAGATTAGGGAATTTATCGGCCGGCGCTGATATCCCATGTTTCTCAGGGCTTTTTTTCGCCAAGGTTCCACAGCGCAGCACAAAAATAGCGGCATCATTCGGACGTTTCTAACACAGCGCCAAGTCAAGTCAAGCGCAGAGTGGAGCGAGAGTCTAACGTTTCCAGTGTAGTGCACTACATTTTAAGGAAGAAGTGTGTCTCTCCATGTGCACTACCTAGTGCGTAGAGAGCCATTAAGCTACGTCCCCAGCTATGATATGTTTTCATGCATTCTTAGTTGCTACTTCTGTTACAGGACTTTTTCCTGACAATGTTTACCGCGCCGTACGTCGTTTGAACGCTTGAACGTTCGAAGCTGAAATCGATCATTTGTGAATGACTCCCACAGTGCGGTTCATACTTGCATTAATGCAGAGCTGGTCGTCAGGCGGGAAAAACGTCAAATGTTGTAACTTTCCGGCACTCAACGTTCGAACGTGGCGTGTGAGGTTGGTCCAACAACGTCAGCAGTGAAGTAAACGGAGTGTACTTTACTTGCACTGTGTCATACTTTATTAAGATTCAGATTCACCGTTCTTTCGCACTTGATTCCTTCCCGGCCCTTTATTTCGAGCTCCGTTTGCAGCGGGAAAAAATCGATCGCAAATATCACACCAATTAGTCCTGCGTTATTGACTTCTTTCGGAGGCCCTGCTCCATGGTCCGGCCGTCTGATCTTTTCTCAGGCAGATAATGGGAACCGGCCAGTTTCTCCAGAGAAATCGCCACGCAGTAACGTCCATTTCTTCATTTCAGGGACGGTTACTGTCTGGACTGGAGCAACTTGGGCTCGCTCGCTGGTGGATGCACTCAAGGTTGGATAGAGCTAGATTTGAAGCTACCACCCCGTGTGGTCTGTAGTTGATTCTCGGAAACTGCAGCACTCACACGTCCGCGTCCAACCAGTTGTCGTTTTCCACACCTTTTCCGCTCTTTTTGTGTTCCGTAAACGTCGCGAGAGGTCGCAGAAGGCTCACCGCTGGAGCGCTTCCTTCGTCATAACCCCACGCAACTCCACACCCAGGTTAAAGCAGCTTTCGCGAAGGTTGTGCTTTCCTTAAATCTCGGGGTTCTAAGCGAGCAGAAATTCGACGACCCTCTGCGTGTACCTAGCTTAGAAGCTTTGAACGATTGAAGGAATCTCAAGCGTCTCGTACTAAGTCGCTGTCAGTGTTTTCGGGCAGCTTTTTAAAAGGAGAAGCGCTCCACAGTGACAACCCGGTTTAAATATAGGATACCACCTTCCTCCCTCACTGCTCGCTCGCCTGCCCGTAGCCTTTCTCCCTCGCCGTAAAGCCCGCGTAACAACCCTCAGCGCTGTCGCGATTTATTTTCGGCTCCAGAACGAACGGAGCTCAAACCTGCCATCTGCAAACGTCCCCCCCCCACCCTACCCTACCGAAACTGACGCCGGAATCGTTATTTTTGACCCGGCAGACCCAAGACTGTTGAGCAACTTGAATCCTACATCTGACAAAAAAATAAAAACGGGACGAGATTCCTCTCCCAAAAAAAAGCCCCAAAACTGGCGTCCTCAGTTCCAAGACGTTTACAGAGAGAAGAGGGGATGCAACGCCGCGATAAACACGGCTCCGTTCCAGCTCTTTTGAGGCACGTCGCTGCTGTTATAAATTTCCTCTCAGTTTTGAAACTGTTTCCTGTTCTAGAAATTTGGAGGCCCTTTTTTGAGATCGTCGCGGCTTAAAATGGCTGATTTTGCGGCAGCTTTTCCGGTCACATTGCGACGGAAGCCGCGATGTTTTTCGGGCGGGAGCGAGTCGAAAGTTGCGGAAAGAAGTTAACAACGAGTTCAAACGAAGGGAACGAAACCACGATGCGCCCTGCGGCGTGTTGCCGACCGCCCAGGGTTGGTCCCCGCCCCGCCCCGCGCCCGTAGTCCCAGGACAGGTTCCAGTCGTCCCTGCGACACCGATAGGGATGAAGCGTTTCGACTGACTAACGAAACCGCCGTTATTCGTGTTAACCTTTAACCATGTAGTTATATTTGAAGGTAAATACCCCGCGTCCCCTCTCTCCCGTCTTCCGCCCTACCAGAACGGAGGAGACGGTGGCCGCTTCCGTCTTGTGGGAGCCACGGGGTAGCGGCTCGACCCCCGCCGTACTGCAGAGCCGGAGCAGGACCCTTCCGTACCCCGACCCCACGTTCGACGAGGACGGGGGACCTCCTGCCGCCAAGAGGTGCCGGGAAAGCGAGGGCGCTCCACACCTGGCCCTGCTGACCGTCACCGACCTCGCCCCGCTCGTGACCGCCGGGAAGGTCACCTGCTCTCTGCTGGTTCGCTTCAGGCCTTCAGGAGAGCGACCCGGCAGTCAGCGGTGTTTCCCGGTGAATCTGGACGCGAAGGGGTTGCTCCAGGGCGAGGGCCGGCCTCGTCTGCTACAGGACTGTGGGACCGACTCAGGTAAATCCTCGAAATGTAAAATTTGCCGGTCCCGAGGCCCGACAGGGCGATGACCCGAGTGTGTGTGTGCGCGCTTGCCGTTCTCGTTCAGACGAGTCCAGGGAGGACCTCCTGAGCTTGATGGCCGCGTCCGAGTCTTGGTCGTTCCGGATCGAGAGTTCCGAGCACACGGTGGAGGACGTGGCCGGATGGCTGGCGGAGAAGACGGAGGCCGAACGAGTGAAAGTCAGCCCCCAGCACCTGCTGGACCGGACCACCGCCACGCTGTTCCGCTGGCGGCTCTGTAGCCCATTCCAGGGGCTTCTGGATGTCCACTGCAGGTGAGTCTTGGTCACCGTTTTGGTCGTAGTCTTACTTAAAAGTTTGCAGTGTTTTGTCAGATCATATTTTTAGTGCGTTAACCATTTTTAACTTATTTATTCGTTCGTTTATTCCTTCGCAGCGGTCAGCTGGGCGTTCTGCAGTTCCTGTCCGTCCTCATGGACTTCCTGCCCTCCTCTCATCACGTCTCCCTCCTGAAAACTCCTCATCGGGCCGGTCGCTGCCTCGCCCTCTCGCTGGACACGGAAATGAAGACCCTCAGAGAGGGCGTGGCGTCACTGCTCCACGGCAGAGAGGAGGAGGAAGAAGAAGAAGAAGAAGAAGAGGAGGAGGTCGGAGGGATTTCGGACAGAGACACGCCGCGGGACCCCGCCTGCCCCGAGCTGCTGCTGGAGAGACGCAGGAAAGCGTGGCAGAAGGACAGAGAGAGGAGCAGCAGGAAACTGCGCCCCTCGCTGGACCTCAAACGCTACCGCCGCCTGGTGGGGAAAGCCATCGAGACGCAGCTGGACGGAGACGTCGCCGCTCTGCTGGAGGCTCACGCCGGGAGGTAAGCAACGATAAAGAAGGAGATCCCAACGACGGCTTCTCAAAAACTAGCGGTAAAAAGAGACGGACTGCGCGCGGAATCATTTGAACAGATTTACGTCCGTTTAAAATGTCGTTTGTCTTTTTCATTTCATGTCTTTTTTTTTTCTTATGGAATTAATGTATTTTTTTTGTGTCAAAATGCCTCTTTAATAAAGAAAACGAATATTAAAATGGTTTGAATCTTTTGAAATCAGCGATTAAAGTCTCCGTCCGTCGGGCTCCAGCCGTGACGGGTTTCCGTCAGTCCAACTCGACGGCCTATTTCCGATGAACGCAGATCCGACGAAAATGCGAAACTCGCTTGCGTACGAAGTGATGCTGTCAGACATTTTCCCTAGCCCACTTCTCACCGCTTCCTGTGATAAAGTAAACAATTAACAGTTTGACCAAAACATATATATTTTGGGGGGCTTTAATCTCCGCTCAAACTGATTGTTTCGCGCGTCTTTAAGTTGAGACGCGCACCGTTTAACCGCGGACACAGGTGGCCAAGTCCAGGCCTTGTGGGAAGAATTTTTTTTTGTCCAATTCTTTTTGAATGCTTTGCTGCCTCGGGTGATGTCTTTTTCTGTTCTTTTTATGTGCGTGTTCCCCAGCGTCTCCCATGAGCTTCACAGGTCTAATATTTCGGTGGCGTTGTTTTTTTGTTTTTTTTTCTTTTTTTCCCCCAAAAGCCCTCGAGACGTAAATTGTTGGCGACGAACTCCATCAGCTCTCACACGCACACACACACACACAACTCGGCAAGCGCGAACCGATGTGGGAATCCTGTTTGAATGCGAATCGGAATGAATTCGTACGACGTACAAATTGAACAGAGACAAATTTAATGAGAGCGCAGGCCGCACAGTAAGTTACAGAATTTATACGAAGGGTTAGAGGATGGAACAAGACCTGCTTTTCTTCACGTGTCCCGAGCCTTCAATGCAAAGAATGCTTTGATCGATAAAGTCATGACAACTAGGGACGCGCGATAACATCAGAATCGGACGGTAATTTTTTTAAGTCATCGGCATCGAAACGGCGCTTGGATTCGTTCGATATTTCCAGCCGACGTTTAACGACGCGTTTATTGCAGCCTGGGAAAGGTACCGCTTGGGCCACGGAAGCTCCGGATTTTACTGTGTGTGGTACTCTTCTTGAAAGCGACCTTGGCGAGAGAAAGAGAGAAACGACGAGAGAGAGAGTAAACAGGCCAAAACTTGGCCCAAACTGCACCCGGTCGGACAGACTTCTGGACGCCGGGCGGAGGAGTTTAGCCCCGGAGGGGACGGAGGCGGGAGGTGTGTGTCGTAGCCAGCTGCTGCAGCGACTCCCATCTGCGAGACGAACCGTCAGCGCCGTACCAGCTGAGCCTACACACGCACAAACACACACACACACACGCACATACAAGCACGCACACACATAAACACCATCACTGTTGCGACTGACATGACCTCGCCCCCACTTCCTTCCTTCCTTCCTTCCTTCCTTCCCGCTGCTGCTGCTGCTGCTCCTGGACGATGCCGACTCCACTGCTTCGATCACTCCCTCCGATCCGGGTTTGGGGCGATTCAAGGGACAGTTTTGGTCTACATTTTTATTCCCGGTCTGATTTTGGATCGATCCTGTCGGCTTGTTCATCGATGGGTCGATGTCGATCAATTTGTCGTTACTCCCCTAGTTTTAATCGCGGTCCCTCAAGTAGTTGCACTTTTCAAACTTCGGCCATTTTTTTTTCGAATTTCAAGATTTCAAGCGTAATTCAGCGGAGCGGAACCATTAGGGCATTAAATTCCGCGATTCCGTCCGCGTTTTCCGCATCGTGGAAATCCTAGGGCCCTATATAAAGCTAGACTTAAACTGACAACCGTGTAAGCGAGTCGAATGATGTCACAATGTTTTACTGAACTTGCGTTATCATAAATTGAACGACTTTTTCAGAAACCTTACGGGACGAGGAGAGAAACAACACCCGAGTCTCTCCGGTTCGGCCCGCAATAATCCTCCTCGTCCTCCTCCTCAGTGGGCGGAACGGACAGTTGCTGGCGCGAGACGAGTTTCCGATGTTGCACCAGTCTTACGCCTAATGATGCGAACGTCCTGCAGAGACGGCAGAGCCGAAGTGGGAGCAGCGTTCCGATGCCCCGAGTGCTCTCTTTAGGGCCTTAAAAGCACCCGTTGCCGAACCATTAGGCGAGGCTGCGAGGCGAACTGTCTGCGGCAACTGTTCTCAGCGAATCATCCGTCAGAGAAACGTTTACAGTCATTCGGAAATGAGTGCGCGTGAGTGGGGCAAAAAAATGACAACACAGAAGAACGTCAGATTTGGCGTGAGATTTCTTCCTCGAGCGTGAGAGCGCGTAAGACCTAACTATTAAATCGTTATTATAAGGTCGATAAACTATAACTTGCGTTTGACCTACCTGTCGCCGTTCCCCTCTCTCTCTCTCTCTACGTCATCTTTGGGTTTTCTGTAAAAACGGTCTGTAGCGTGCAGTCCATCACAAAACCAGGAGCCGCGAGGACATTTGACACATCGAGAGGAAAAAAAGACGTTCGAGAGAGGAGAAATACAGCTTGCGCGCAATATTATTATTCGATTCTTAATTTTGTGCTCGCGAGTTTCACATTTGCGCTCGCGACTTTGAAATTTACGCCCGCGACATTTATTTATTTTTATTTTTTTTTGCGGAAAGCCATTTTGCGCGCTCTAGGTTTGCCATTGATGGGACGCCATAGAAGCTGCTCTAAATTTCCCATATTTTCGGTCGGGATCTTGGGAGTACGACGGTGTTTTAGTGCCACCTTAAAAAAAAAAAAAAAATCCAAGATTACGAGATTAAACTCGTAATATTTCGAGAATAAAGTCGAAACTACGAGAATAAAGTCGAAATGTTACGAGAATAAAGTCGAAATGTTACGAGAATGAAGAGGAAATATTTCGAGAATAAACTCGTAGTAATATGAGATTAAAATCGTAGTATTTTGAGAAAAGTCAAAATTACGAGAATAAAGTCGAATTTTTACGTGAATGTTTAAGATATGTTCTGTACAAGCACGTCGTCTGCGCCAGTGAGTTAGCTCTACGGAAAACCTTGCAAACAGTGTCCTTTTACTAATTCTAAGTCCGTGCTGATGCGCCAAAATTTCCTTATTGCTAAATCCTAACCTAAAGTAGGACTTAACCAGATCCTCCACATCCATAGTTTCTCGCAATTCTGTGATTTTTCTCGAAATATTTCGACTTTATTCTCGAAACATTTCGACTTTTTTCTCGTAACATTTCGACTTTTCTCGTAACATTTCGACTTTATTCTCGTAAGCTTTCGACTTTATTCTCGTAACATTTCGACTTTATTCTCGTAAGCTTTCGACTTTATTCTCATGTATCATTTCGACTTTATTCATAAGTAACATTTAGGCTTTATTCTCGTAACATTGGAAGCTTTATTCTCTTAAACTCCGACTTTATTCGTAACATTTAAAGCTTTATTCTCATAAGATTTCGACTTTATTCTGCGTAACATTTAGAACTTTACAGTACCGTAAGCTCGACTTTATTCTTTCGTAACATTTAGGCTTTATTCTCAATAACATTTAGAGCTTTTTTCTACTCGTAACATTTACCGACTTTTTCTTAAATAACATTTTGACTTTTTCTAAGTAAGCTTCTAGAGCTTTTTCTCGTAACATTTGACTTTTTCTCGTAACATTTCCACTTTTTTCTCATTAACATTCCACTTTTTTCTCGTAACATTTCCACTTTTTCTTCTTGTAACATTTCGACTTTATTCTCGTAACATTTCCACTTTTTTCTCGTAACATTTCGACTTTTTTCTTGTAAGCTTTCGACTTTATTCTCGTAACATTTCGACTTTATTCTGCGTAAGCTTTAGAGCTTTATTCTCATCAACATTTCGACTTTATTCTTAAGTAACATTTACGACTTTATTCTCGTAACATTTTTGACTTTTATTCTACGTAAGCTTTCCGACTTTATTCTCGTAACATTTCGACTTTTTCGTAACATTTAGAACTTTATTCTTTCATTAAGCTTTTCGACTTTTTTCTCATCTGTTCGACTTTTATTCTAAGTAAAGCTTTGACTTTATTCTCGTAACATTTAGAGCTTTATTCTGCATTAACATTTAGGCTTTATTCATAACATTTCACTTTTTCATTAACGGCTTTCCCTTTATTCTCGTAAC
This sequence comes from Distichodus sexfasciatus, assembly GCA_032718565.1. NCBI lineage: Eukaryota > Metazoa > Chordata > Actinopteri > Characiformes > Distichodontidae > Distichodus > Distichodus sexfasciatus. The sequence goes on from JAVGVS010000110.1 coordinate 1,067,470, forward strand.
ATTTTCCGCTTTATTCTCGTAACATTCGACTTTTTCTCTTAACATTTGACTTTTTTCTCGTAACATTTAAACTTTATTCTCGTAACATTTCACTTTATTCGTAACATTTCCCTTTATTCTCGTCACATTAGGCTTTTTCTCGTAACATTCGACTTTTTTCTGCGTAACATTTCGACTTTATTCTGCGTGTACATTTGACATATTCTCGTAACATTTTCCACTTTATTCGTAACATTTCCACTTTATTCTCGTACTTTAAACTTTATTCTCGTAGCTTTCGACGCTATTCTAAATAAGCTTTAGGCTTTATTCTCGTAACATTTGACTTTATTCTCGTAACATTTAGGCTTTATTCTGTAAGCTTTACCAAACTTTATTCTCGTAAGCTTTGACTTTGATATAAGTAACATTTAGGCTTTATTCTCCATAAGCTTTTAGAGCTTTATTCTCAAGTAAGCTTTCGACTTTATTATAAATAACATTGACTTTTTCGTAACATTTCGCTTTATTCTCGTAACATTTACTTTTTTCTCGTATTTTTTTTATTTCGACTTTATTCTCGTAACATTTCTACTTTATTCTCGTAACATTTCGACTTTTCTCGTAACATTTCGACTTTTCTCGTAACATTTCGACTTTTTTCTCGTAAGCTTTAGAGCTTTATTCTCGTAACATTTAGAGCTTTATTCTACGTAACATTTAGAGCTTTTTCTGCGTAACATTTAAACTTTATTCTGCGTAACATTTTCGACTTTATTCTCGTAACATTTTCGACTTTTTTCTCGTAACATTTTAAACTTTATTCTCGTAACATTTGACTTTATTCTCGTAACATTTCGACTTTATTCGCGTAACATTTCGACTTTATTCTCGTAACATTTCCACTTTATTCTCGTAACATTTCGACTTTTTTCTCGTAACATTTCGACTTTATTCTCGTAAGATTTCGACTTTATTCTATTAACATTTAGAGCTTTATTCTAAGTAGCTTTAGAAGCTTTATTCTACGTATTTTGTTCGACTTTATTCTCGTAACATTTAGACTTTTTTCTTAAGTAACATTTAAACTTTTTCTTAAGTAACATTTCACTTTATTCTCTCGTAAGCTTCGACTTTTTCTCGCTTGTTTTATTTCCACTTTTTTTCTCGTAACATTTCCACTTTTTCGTAACATTTACACTTTTTTTCTCGTAACATTTCCACTTTATTCTCGTAACATTTCGACTTTATTCTCGTAAGCTTTCGACTTTATTCTCGTAACATTTAGGCTTTATTCTCGTAACATTTTCCTTTATTCTGGTAACATTTAGGCTTTATTCTGTAACATTTCGACTTTATTCTCAATGTATTTCGACTTTATTCTCGTAACATTTCCACGCTTTTTCTCATCGCATTTCACTTTATTCTCGTATATTTTCCACTTTATTTTCGTAACATTTTGAGCTATATAAACTTGATCCGTAAGCCATAATGCACATATTTTATTAGGCGTCACTCGCCTTGGCAAATCAATTTGCTTCGGTTTTGCCAGCGGGCCGCGCTTCTGTTAAAGGAGGCACAGGCGTGGCCGGACATCGACGAAATTGTGCTGGCCGAGTGGTATGGGCGTGACGGGCGTTTGGTTTTAAAAAAAATCAATAAATCAGTCAGATGATTGTTTTTTTTGTTTTCTTCTTTAATCCCGTAAGGGCGATTTCAACAGCGGCCCCCCCTTGTCACGACTAACGTTTGGGTTTTATTCTTTCTTTTTTAGTTTGTTTCCCCAGCGGCTTGCAGTCGATAGGGCTGTGGTGAATATATATTTTCTTCTTCCTTTCTTAGAATTAACTTTATCACGGCCACTCTGGGTACGCCGCGCACTAATAGTTGCCGGGAAATGATTACCATAAACACCGTGGTGTGTCTGAACCGTCACCAGAAAGCGGGACTTGAAAATAAATAAATAAATAAAAGGAAACGAAGAGAAAGAATGATGTCATTCATATTCTTCATCGGTATAATAGTAATTAGTATGAGTTAATTGAAGAGATGCGTATGTAGAAGACATCATAAAACTGCCCGCTGAATGGTGGAATCTTTATCATCATGATTATTTCCGTTTGTAGATTCTCACTGAAAGGCACTATGATTCAACACGTATGGAATTATGTAGTAAACAAAAAGTGTGAAATAACCCAAAACATGTTTTCTGTCTTGAAAATAACCACCCTTTGCTGTGATCACTGCTTTGCACACTCTTGGCTAGAGGTGGGCGATATATAAATTTTATCGATTCATTAATTCAGTGGGCGATGTGTTTTTCACAATCGATTTTATCATAATTTAACGCGGGCGCCCAGCGGAACTAACGCCCATAGCGCCCGTTCTCTTTGTGAGTAAGTGGCTCGGCGCGCAAACCCTGTAGCGATTCACGAGCAGCTGATAGCGGCAATGCGGCGTCATCCTGCTTAAAACAAAGCGCCATAAAAAAAAAATTACAGCGAGCGTAAATTTCCCTGGTCAGCGTAGCGCAAATGTGACACTTTCGACAACACAAATTAGAATAGCGGTTAATCTGACCTCCTCCTCCCTCCATAATTGGAGCTTACTTTTTAGGTGAATAAATATGATTCTAAATATAACACGAATTCAGAAGAATAAATCTGCGAAACGGAATTCAGGAAAAAAATCAAAGCGGAATTTAAAGGAAAAAGCAGCGGATTAAATAGGGCCCTGTGTATGTTTTTTAAAGACCGCGGTGACCGTACATACTGAGGAAAAGCGGCGGGATTCATTAGCGATGTAAGTTTTTGACCGAAGTCGTGCTTCAAGCATAAAATCTTTTTCTGAATTCGACTTGCACTTGGCTGTATGTAAGCGTCAAAGAATCGGTAGAGAGCTGGAGGAGGAGGAGGTGGCGTATTATTCTGCCACTATTCTGTAACATTTCAACTTTATTCTCATAAGATTTCGACTTTATTCTCGTAACATTTCCCATTCCCGTTCTCAAAGACTTACTTTTAGCGGTCATCATTTGGGTAGCACACATCTTCCGAATGCCTTCCGGCAGAAATTCAAATAGGCAACGTTTAATCTAGATTAATTCCAAGATTACAGTGAAGTTAATCTAGATTTAAAAATTTATCTGTGCCACCACCTAATATATATATATATACATACAGTAATGTTGCCACAGTAGACGTGGGTTAATAGCATATCGATTTTATTGATTAAATAGCTTTACACCACCGCGCCCTTCTCAGCTGACTCTCGCTACCTTTCCGGGCGGTTTATGGCGGTGGCTAAAGAAATACAGACTTTTAGTGCCTGCTTTTCTAGTAATAATTATAACGTAGCGATTAATCTATCCCAGCGCTGCATAATCGCGATGTCGTCGTCTTGATTACATGAACGCGAAAAGCTGCGATGTAAATGATTAGCACACGGACTGCATCGGCAACGTATTCTCACTCATTCAGCGTTTGCGAGCTGACTGAAGTCTCACTTCAGTGGAATGTGACGTGTTTGGTCACCACAGCGTTGATTCGGTTCAATGGAGACCTCAGATTCACGACTCACGATTCGCCCGGGTGAATCATGAATCGCTACCGTTGTAAAGCAGGCTTGGCGGGTGGGAGCGAGGGCTGGCGTGGTCTCGAGCCGTCGGCCCAGTGAACTAATAGCAAAAATACAGACATCGGAGGATCCGGAGTCTCCGCTATGTTGATAAGCGGCTCCCCATGCCATAAATTAAATAAAGCGTCCGGAAACTAGAGCAAGCAAACAAGAGTCTGCAGCGAGAGACAGTAGCGAGTGCATCGTGCATGAGAAAGCGCGCGTGGCCAGACGAGCGAGGCGTCGCGTATGTGTGGATCACAGCGTTCATACGCCCGTGCTGGACTAAGGGCATCTAGTTAATTTTACTTAATAAACTGAGCCTTTCAGGTTTTGTTATTTTGACCAAAAATGTTAATATTTTCTTTAAAAGAAAAACGAAGTTCTTATTTTATTGTTTTATTCATTTTATTATTTATTTCCATTAAGCTGCAGTGTTAGGAAAATAACATTTGCGATGATAAGAGTTTTTAGCAATGATTTAATTTTACAGCAGAATATTGTATTTTAAAAGCACTGGGCATTTCCAGTTGTTAGAGTGGTTTGTATGTTTCACTTTGAAATAGAAACATTTCACCTCGTGATCATTTGTATGGGCTTTTCGTTGATGCTCATAAGCAAGGTGCCCTTTATGCATTATCGCAATGGCGATATGTAATATTGATCTCAATAACTGCAATATGTCTTTTTTTCCCAAATCGTGCAGCCCTAGTAATAATACAGTAATACTCGTCGAAAAGCCTGCTGCAGCCTAGGCCAGGGGTCGGCAACCTTTAACACTCAAAGAGCCATTTGGACCCGGCTTCCACAAAAGAGAACAAAAACCACGGGAGCCGCAAATCCTGGTTTTAACTTTAAAAAAAACTAGGCTAGTGTGTTGCTTGTGAAATTTTATTCATGCAAAAAAAACATTTTGAACATTTAGAAACGCACCCCCCGAGTTGAAGGTCTCTTTCAAATGAAATAAACAGCCAAACTTAAAGTATCCATGCAGTAATCCTTTCTGTCGCCTGTAGGCGTCGATGGGAAATTAAAAAATCTGTGCAAAAATGGCACTAGTTCACTGAGCGATGCTTAAAATACATATTTGCAAAATATCTGATTAAAATATTTATTTTACATAGTTATGAGACTTTTGATCCTGAACCTCTGCAAATCCGGGCTGTAAGATGTCACCTTCATCTTTACATCATTATATGTTGTGTTTTCTTCAGATATTTTTTTCTTTCTTCTATTTATCCATGATTTATCCATTTAGCCTACCGGCGGGTCGAGAAGCTTGACAAATACACGGCGGTTTGGCGGGCATATACCGGCTTTTGCGACTCATATTTTTTGAGCGACAAAAAATTCAACCCATTGTATTTCAATGTTACAAGATCACAATAATCTTCAATTTCCGAACTACAATTTAAACAAAAAACGACGAATAAAAATAAGATACACTTAAAGAGATACTCCTTATTTATTTTCGAGGAGCATAACTTATCTGGGGATGAAGAGCGGCGGGTTGCGACCCTAACCTAGAAGCAAAAAACAATGGCCGAAATAGCCGAAAAATGTGAAGATAAATAGTGAAATTAGAAATCAATGTTTTGGTTTTTATTTTCATGAGAACGATATGATATCAACACCTAAATGTCGTAGATGTCTTTACATCTGCTGATTTCGCGTCGACGCGACGCCTCCTCCCTCCTGCGTTTGGGTTTATCGCCGATTGCGAAATAAATAAGCTTTAAAGTATTTAGCGTCGGCAGGGCGCCTCCTCCTGTGTTTCGCTTGCTTGTCGACTGCGGGCGTCTTCGTTTCGTTGACATTTCCTTTCGCAAATTTCCGCTTCATCTAGTGGTCTTTTTGCGAGGCGTAATTGTTAACATGCGTGTCTTGACAATATCTCCCAAGCGGCGTGGTGTGTGAATGAGCCTTGGCGTCATGGGAAACACAATCAGTTAAAAATGCGTAGTTTACCTCGCACGATTAGCCGTCGACGGGACGCCTCCTCCTGCGGCTTGCGTACTTCAAAAACTTCAAAATAATGCCTTAAAATTTTTGCTTTTAAAGTATTTGTTCTCCAAAAATGTTCGTTTAGACATATAAATATTTCTTCTTTGTATTCAGTTGCACTATGACATTATAAAATTAAACGTGATCGGTGAAAATGACATATTGAAGTTTGTCATTTTGAACCAATTTGGCCTATAAAATGAGCTGCTTTTGTGAGAACCCTACATTCCCCTGATCACTCCGGCGGCAGACGTGATATGATGAAGCGCCAGCGTTCCCAAACAAAGATGGAAAAATCCAAATAAATGGCGAGTTACAGGTAGAGCGCTGGGTGTTGTGGTTATTCATCGCTAAAATGGTCTGGAGTCTGTAATGGCGAAATTTTTGACGAACCTGAAAGGCGTTTAAGCCGGCGGCAGCGCTTCGTCTTGTGATGCGTTGATGCAATGGCGATGTGTTTATCGCGAAAAAATGTGTCATTTATAGGTTAATGCGCATTTACTTCTGTTTTAGTGCCGCGAACGTCTCACCAATACTTTCACATACAGAGAATCAGGAGCTCGTCTTGACGATATCTCGCGTCGCTAATGCGCGCCTGCGTGTGAGCGACTGGCGCATGCTGTAGCGGTCAAATAGAGTCGCAGAAACGATTCTAGAAAAATCGCCTCGACCATTTTTTTTTAGTAGAGGTGTTCCAGTTGTTGGAACAATGGTTTCCAACTCTACTTTTACCCTTGGCGCCACGCCTTCCCCTGCGTAACGAATTAAGCGTGCGCATTTCCAGATCGGCTCCATACAACGGCCCAATGCCCCCGATACCCGATCCAGCCGCTTGAGCCGTTATCGGACCGACACCTATCCACACATCGGATCGTTTACGCCCATTGCCATAACTGAACGACAGCTCTGGAGACCTGTCCATACATAGAAAAACGTACCGATTTTACCCTATCGAATTCGGGCGAGTCACAACAACAAGCGGTTGAAGTGGCACATCGACAAGAAACTGTTTTTAGCGAAACTGCGGCCTAAGAACAGGGCGTTTCTCAGTGGTCAGTGTGCGCATGTTACTTGAAGTGTGGTGACTGGAATTGTACTGCTGAGGTGTTGAAAAATGAACCTTAACCACTCATTGCTGTAGATTCACGTTTCCGGAAAGGGCATATAACCTGTTCCTCTCACAGCGCAGAATGCAAGCGTCTTCTTGACATGATGTAATCACGTGTTTGTGGTGAGCCAGTTATTCGCGGCGTAGAGCGTGGCGGACGTATGCAGATGTGTTGCCGTGGCGTGTGGCGTAACAGAAAAGATTGAACTGCTGACAACCGTTTTGCGGGCGAGCGTCAGCCGACTGCTCTTTTTCGGATAGACAAAAACCTCATTTATAAGTGCACTGTCGTCACAACTGCGGAATAATTTTATGTTCACATACAGCTACATGACACACTGCATGAATCATATTTCAAAAATCTGGACGCCGCTGACCAACAGCAGCGTAATATATTTATGTAGTAATAGACCTCGTAGTGTAGTGATATATTACTAATAGAATAGGTCAGAACTTTTTAAACCTGTTAACTGGATTACACTAGTAACCCGGCTTTAGTATGCTATTGCGATATTAATAAAGTGTAAAGAAATATCTGCTTAGCCACGGTGGCCGGTAGCGGTAGAGCTGCACCATAGCGAAGGTCTGGGTTGGAACCCCGGACTGAGCCTTTCTGGAGTGGGTTGCCGCGGTCTCCCCAGCGTTAGCGTGGGGGTTTCCTCCCACAGTGTGCACTGTAGGTTGATTGGCGACTCTAAATTGGCCCTTTTGCTGGTTTCTACCAAGTAATAGTGGTTAAATATAGTAAAATAGACGTAGTAAAATGGTAGCTTATGACGTTAAATCTCTTCCTGGATTCACTGACAACAGTAGCTTAATATAATAATATTGGGATATATATAGTAATAATATATATTAAAATAACTTCGTAATAACATAGTGGCGAATTTATTAAATCTCTTCCCAGTTCCACTGACCAACAGTAATATATAATAATATTGGAGATATATATAGTAATAATATAGTAAAATAAGCATTAATAACATAGTAATTGCCAGCGGTAAATCTCTCTTCCGGTTCCACTGACCAACAGTAATAATATAATAATATTAGGATATATAGTAATAATATAGTAAAAACTCACTTTAATAATAACATATGTAGTAATTTATAGCGTTTAATCTCTTCCCAGTTCCACTGACCAACAGTAGCTAAATATATGTATTACAGGATATATATAGTAATAATATAGTAAAATAATATTAGTAACATGAAAAATAATTTATAATGATTTAATCTCTTCCTGGATTCCACTGATAACAGTAAGCAATATAATAATATTGGAAGTATATATAGTAATAATATAGTAAAATAAACGTAGTAACATGGTAATTTATGACGGTAAGTCTCTTCCCGGATTCCACTGACCAACAGTAGCTTAATATAATAATATTGGGATATATAGTAATAATATAGTAAAATAAACGTAATAATAACATGGTAATTTATGACGTTAAATCTCTTCCTGAATTCCGCGACCAGCAGTAACCTTAATATAATAATATTGGGATATATATAGTAATAATATAGTAAAATAAGCAATAGTAACATGATAATTATGACGTTAAATCTCTTCCCAGTTCCGCACTGACCAACAATTGGCTTAATATAATAATATTGGGATATATATAGTAATAATATAGTAAAATAAAAGCATTAATACAACATAATGGTAATTATGACGTTAAATCTCTTCCTGGATTCACTGACCAACAGTAGCTTAATATATGTATTGGGATATATATAGTATAATATAGTAAAATAAACGTAATAACATAGTATTTAATGATTTAATCTCTTCCTGGATTCCACTGACCAACGGTAATAATATATATGTGGGATATATATAGTAATAATATAGTAAAATAAAGTAGTAACATAGTAATTTATATTGGTAAATCTCTTCCTGGATTCCGCACTGACCAGCAGTAGCTTAATATGCTTGTATAATAATAATAATAATAATAATAATAATAATAAGTAAGAATTTATATAGTAACAGTAATAACTTTTTTAATCTTTGCGAGGATTCTGCAGTAGCGTTAGTTAATATATAGTAATACTTGTAGTATTATAGCAGTTTATAACTCACAATACTGCCATTTATAGATATTTTGTAGTGTTTATTCCATATATTTATTGACGTGGTACAGGTAGCTACAGCGGAGGTGGTGGGATTATGGAAATGTAGTCTCAGAAAGGCCAAAAAGCAGCAGATTTTACTTGGCAAAATGAGAACTTGTGAAACTTCGCCGCTGGACGCTTCACACAGAGACACACGCTCACGGCGAAGAGGTGGAACATGGCATGAGTATTACGTGATCTACCGTAATACACATGACGTGAAACACAACCACCTCTTCACCGTGAGCGAAGTTTCACACAGGCGTTAACGCTTCATTGATTCCTTCTTTTTGTGACTTTAAAGTCATCAGAAAGACATCCGACGTTTTCTTTACAAATTGCGACTTTCTGATCTCAAGAATATCGGCCTTTTTTCTCGCAAATTTGCGACTTTCTGATCTCAAAGAACATCTGACTTTTTTTCTCGTAAATTTGTGTTTTTTCTCGTATATTTACCACTTTAAACTCAGAGAACATCTGACTTTTTCTTCTCGGAAATTTACTACTTACATCTCAGAGGATTTCGGCGTTTTCTTTCTCGCAAATTTATGCTTTACAATATCAGAGAATATCCGAGTTTTTCTCGTAAATTTACATCTTTAATCTCAAAACATAAAGACATAAATTCTGAGGTCTGACTATAAATTTATATTAAGTATGATATATGATACTATGTATCTGTACTTATTATCAAAAGCACTAATAAATTAGGATGTTGGTGCTCCAGTGGAATCGAGTGACCTTCTAGACTATAAGGATAGATGTGTGGTATTACTATATTAATATATGTATTGATGTAGTTTAAAAGCGATTAGGCATTAAGCGTTAATGGACATCGAAGCCGCCAGCTTTAAATGCATATCGCCCGTTCATTTCCTCCCTGAGGAGTGGCTCGGAGCTCTTCAGTCTCTTGTTCTCAACTCCACGAGCCGCCTCCGCCCGGGCCCTGCATGAAGAAGCCATTACCCATCACCAGATGAGCATCGCTGTTATCTTCTTCCGTGTCCTCTTTCATTGCTGTATTTGCTTTTTTTTTTTTTTTTTTACCGCATTCCACTGCCTTCCAGTGTTATTTCATGCGAAATTCAAATCTCGAGATCTCAAACCGTGCCAAAAAAACAAAAAAAACACTGCGCTACCGTAACCTTTTTCATGCCAGAGTTTTATCACATAAATTTTTGTTGTATCAAGGTTCGTAATACGTCGTGAGTGCGATGTTGTTCGCATGCTGAAGGCGAATATCCAAATCACGAATCGACGATTTGAACCAATTAAGAGAATTATTCGGGGGAAAACGAATGGAAAGCAAAAAGTCAGGAATAAAACACGTCAACATGTAGTTGCTTATCGTGGCGGACTTTGATATCAGCAGGCATCAAATTGTTCTTCGTTGACTCGACATATCGTATTGTGATGAAAACTGTGAGTTCCGCTCCTGTTATTTACGTCGCACTTTACTGGACCGCGATCTCAGCGTGGAGGAAAAACGCCTGGCTGCGAATAGATGAAGGCACTGCTGACGTACACCTGAGAAAACCTGACGGGTTCCGGAGTTTTCCCTTCATCTTAGAGTGACATTTCGGGAAAATATCCGGGCCGAGTGGTAGGTCGGCAGTTAGGGAGGAAAAGAGATGTTGTGGTATACAGTGCGTGGCATTTATTCGCTTTTTACTCACCTTCCCGGGGACATTTTCATGTTTCACAACAGCAATGAAACGCCAACGCCATCGTTATTGTGACTGTAAGGTTTACTTGGAGTGCTTTTCAAATACAAACCGCTTTTTGCGAGACACAAGCCGCAGCCATTTTACGTAAGCAGTAAAGAAACGCGGTTCGCCGTCGCGGCAGAAGTGTGAGGAAATAGAAACGCGTCCTACCGAGCACATCATGACTAAGGCTTAAGGGTTCCGACGATTGCGGTGGCTCACGCTCAGCCCCGGGTTTCGACGCGTTCCAGAGGATTTAACGAACGCGCCCCCCCCACCCCCCCGCACCGTAAAACGCATGCGTCGTATTTTCTCTGCGCTGACAAGAGGAAAGAAGTATGACTGAAACCGTACAAACTGTCAGAAGCCAAAAGACAACAGTATAAAACAACAAATCTTCCTTTTGTATGAAATCTCGTAAAAACTCGACTGGAATGTTAGTCTGTTTGAGGCTCATACAAATGTTTGTGGCAGTGCCGTCACGCCGAATTTGGCCGTTAACAACGGCGTACAGTGCAGCTCGTAAGTAACTGGACAGTTTGGCCGTTTGGTGCCTCCCCACTCTGGCGCTGCAGAATGTGACTAAAACGTGGACTGTTAAAAGCTCGGTTAAAGAATCAAGATCACAAAAGCGGGAGCTGATTTTGTTGCCCGGATCAAACAGGAAGAGGAAGAGGAAGATTTCCGTACCAGCATTGAAAAAAAGAAAGACTCAACTACTTATAATCCCAAGCTGACCGCCTCCTCGGTGGCATATGGTGGACGTGGGCACGCATGGCTGCCAGTGGAACTGACTTGTTTAACTGCCAACAGCAGGAGGACAGCGATGCCAACCGTACTGCCAAAGTAGCTACCGAGTGGAATGTTCTCAACCATCTCAAACCATGTTGAACTTTGTCCTTAATCTACAGAACAATCTGATTGGAGAAATCTTCACAAAAACGAAACAGAAACCTACTAAATAAGCTGCAGTACAACATCAACAGGGGTCCCAACATTGGTACCTGCGGGACGCACCTTTTACGTTTAGCTGACAGACATTTTTCTCACATCCTGATCGTTCTGTTTGACTTTCAGCTCCACTTTTGATACGTTCTGCTGTCCTACCAGTAAAATACAACGTACTTAGCGTGTAGCAATGTTCGAGGAACACTTTTAACTCCCTTATTTTTCAAACCTCGAACATAACGTTCCGCACTAGTCCTTTAGTCAACGTCTGATTCCCACTCAACCGTGCTGGAGAGCGAAGCGGAAAACCTCCGAACCCGTTTCCTGTCAAATTACTTAGGCTGCACTGCACCTCGAAGGATCGTCCCTCTCTACGTTATTCTACGCTGTACTTCCCCTTCAACCGCAACGCGTTGGCCTGCGTTTGGAACGTCCTTCGAGTCCGACCGCAAATTCTGCGCTAGCTTTTGTCCCTGATTGAAAACGCCGCCACTTCCACAAAAACAGCCGCTCGTCTTTACAGTACTTCGAGCCTCCTCGCCACCCTTCCTCCTACAAAGCGGCGGAGCGCCGCGCAACCTTCCCGGCCGGGTCTTAAACATGCACAACAGGCGCTACGCTTAGGCAGCGTTCTCATGTCGAATGATCTTGTATGTGATCCAGTAGAAGATGTTGAAGATGAGGAAGGCCAGAGGGAAGGCCGCCCTGGAGATGGTGTCGATCCTCTTGGCCCGGTCCACGAACTTCTTCCTGTTGTGCTCGGCGTCCCGCAGGGCGGCGGAAGGCGGCTGCGCGGCGTTCGCCGTCGTCCCCTTGGCGGCAGCGCCGTCCTTCATGCAAGGAGCCATGGTGTAGCCGGGGAATTGTAATCGCCCGTCTCTTAGCTCCTCTTCCTGGACATCCAGAAAAAACAAAAGTCATTGTAACGCTGGACAATTTACGGGAAAAAAAACCCAACATTCACAACTTCTAACTGATGACAGGAAAGAGGAAGACAAAAGACGGGAACGCAAGTGGGCACCCCAGCGGAGCGCCACAAAATGTGACCGCTGCGTTTGATGCATCTGTGAAGGACCAGTGGGCTTCTTTTTTGGCAGCATCCGGAACGCAGTGCTTGGGGACGGTACCTTGCTCATGAGTACCTCAGTGGTACCTTTAAAAGTCCGGGACTCGAACTGGTGACCTTCCGATCGTGGGGAACTCTTTAAGCGCTACGCTACCAGTTGCCTCTTTAGTACTTTGAAGGGGGAATTTTGCTCGATCTGTCTTGAGCTCTTGCTTCATGAGAAGAACTCATATTTTCTTACGTTTTCTTCTTTAAAAACGGACAGAATTTGCGTTATTACTGCGGTTTTAGATCCAAATTGCTTCTAAAAAAAACGGCGTGTTCTTTTCTTCCCTCATACATCATTTTTTACTTGAACCAAATTGTGGCTCAGGTGTTGCGCCTGCAACGCTCAAGCCTATGGGGGGTGGAAGTTCAAATTAGCGCTCGTCACGAAGCTGACAGTCTTTCTTTTATTTAAGCATGCAGAGGTCCCCGAGGACAGCTCGACACGGTTCACAAAAAGCCGCTGTTTGCCGTTTGAACGTACCGTTTATTACAGTTTACCTAAGGTACGTTTTTCGGCATTAATTCCAGCGTCTGAGCTGCTGTTTCATCTAAGGTGAGGGACCTTGGAGAAGAAGAAAACGGCATTTTATGTTGGTTAAAATTGGAAAACCGTCAGGAGCAAAAGGCTGCCCATACGTCCGGGTCCTTGCGAATTCGACGAGACGAAAATCTTAAAGAGTTCATTATTAAGCTCCAGACAGCTTCTGATTGGGTAAATTATTCATTACTTTAGAGTTAATGCTTTCCCGTCTGCGGGGATAATGCTTATCCCCCCCCCCTTTTTTTTTTTTTTTTCCTAGCAGGGACCACTCGACTCGCTTTTTTGAACACCCAACAAAATTGACTGGCTGCCAAAATGAGGCTGTCTTGCATCATCCGTAAAAGCCACTTCGCGCCCTCAGCGTGGCAACCCGGAGGACGGATGCTTGTGAATGTGCGACGACGCGTTCGTGGCTTCGGACCGAACGCTGGGCTTGAAACACCGTCGCCGTATGCAGTCTTTTCCTTTTTTCTTTTTTTTTTTCTTTCTTTTTTTTTACCTTGAGGTTTCGCCTCTGCCTTCGCTTCAGTCGCAGGAACTCTTTCTGTTGCCTGGATACAAAGTTCACTCCTGCATATTCCAGCAGCGCCGCGAAGACGAACAGCAGACAGACGGCCATCCAGATGTCTATGGCCTTCACGTAGGAGACCTGTCAAATGAAAAGACGCCACTTTTAGAACGGCTTTTGTCCACGGCATGATGCAACATTTCCCTTTCTTTCTAACCCGTTTCCAAAGCAGAATTCTTCCGTGAAGCTAAGCCACGTATAAAAGACTCCGACGTTGTGCTCTGCTAACCCTCCGTGCTGCATATTCTCTCGCGCTGAACATTTGCAGCATTGAGTGACGTTACTTAATTACAGGGATACTCCGTAAAACGGCTAAAGTTAAAGGTCTTGCTCACCGAAAGTGAGTGATTATTTGTCATTGTGAACACAGCACAGCACAGCACACAGCGCACCACAACGAAATGTGAGCTCTGCATTCGACCCATCCGTGAAGGAGCAGTGGGCATCTCTACAAGCTCCCGTGGAGCAGTGCTTGGGGACGGTACCTTGCTCATGAGTACCTCAGCGTTACCTTTACCGGTCCGGGATTCGAACCGGCGACCTTCCGATCACAGGACAAATTCCCAAACCGTTACACTACCAACTGGCCCTGCACAACATTCTTCTGAGATTCGGAATCCTGATTGTCCTTTACAATTCTTTGGCATCATTCAGAATTCCTGACGTCCTGACCCAAAGCGTGATACTTCCACCGCCATGTTTCTCCGACGGTATTAAGCAGTTTATGCGGGAATGTTTTGCTCCAAACCTTAATGCTCCTCATTCTGATTCGGTCTCGTCTGTCCACAGAACATTTTTCCCCAAAGCTTTCTGCCTTGTCCACGTGATTTTTAGCGGGCAGCGTTACGTGGAAACACATTTATGCGGATCATTTGGTACTCTAAGGACGCGTATCCTATGTATGTGAAGATCTCCTGACTGCTGTATTACCCACTAGCAGCATGTGGAAATGTGAAAACGTCCACTTCGCATGATAATTCTCCACACCGTGCATGTCTTGAATTAAATATCGAGGGTTTAGAGTGACTTAAGTCCTTCCAAGCGTTGCTTAAACTAGGCTTTAGCTGGCGGAATTTCTAATTCCCTCACGTATCCCTTAAGATTCACACCCAAGTCCCGTTTGAGGAATGCTAATCAGATGGCCGGCTCTTCGTTTTGTTCGCCAATAAGTTTATATTCAGCTTGCGATTATTTGTTGGCTAGTATTAGTCGCAGCAGTGTTCCTCGAGGTTATCCTCTGTCCCGAGTTGTCCCCGCTTCTTGCATTCGCCGGTTATTTCGCGTCTGACAAATCTGGCTTATGCCAACTCCTTGGACTTAATCGCGCAACTGCCGTAATCGCGTAACAGGCGTCGTCGGGGGTGGGGAGAGAAATGACATGTTTGCAAGCCGTAGCGTTCCGTTACCCTTCGCTGCCATTATACTTTCGCCCACGCTCGTCTTCGCGCAGCGCGGTAAATCTTCTGTTTGTAATCAGAGCGTGTCGCGGGTACGGCGTTATTGGCTGTCAAGTAATGAGCGCCTTCATTTCCGAGAGATCGTTTGAGAATCAGATTATCGCCGCGACGCGTGGCGTTATTGATTCCATTTAGGGGCTGGGTATTAAATCCGTAGGCAGGCCGATGATGAAGCCAGATTAAGGCGATGATTAGGGTGAGGTAAGCCGTATCGCGTCTCTACATTTGAGTTTACTTTCGAGGCAAGGTTAAACGGAGTCGACCGGCTCGTTTCTCTCGGAAAAAAAAAACAATACGGGAGATGAACAAAAGCTCCGGGAGCTTTTGGCGTCCTACGGGGGTGCGCCAAGCTTTCTTTTTTTCTTTTTTTTTCTTTTCTGCCCGTTCGAGCACCTCAAAAAGCATCTTGCTAAATATTTATTAGCTCACAATGCGTTTGATGTCAGTTTGTGATGTAGCGCAGGGCTCGTGGGTCATGTTGCAGTGCTGCGTTTGGCGCTCTACTTGATCGTTGGGCGACGTTCCGTTACACAAAACGGGCTTTCGCAGGGCTTTGGAGTAGCAGTGGATTTAAGGTTGCTATCTCGCCACGAAATGTCATGAATGTTGATGAAAGTTGGTCGAGATGCATTTTAAATTTTAAAACGGTGTTGGGTTGACAAAAGCAGGCCGTAAAAATATACATGATGATATTTTACAAATACCGCTTCATTGATCCGATTGACTAAAGGGGGCAGATCGTGTTTAATGATCACTGGCCGTCGATTTCACACTCCATTCATTAACAGTTATCAATAACTTCACGCTTAATGGCTCCTTATAGAGAAGATGGACACCGAACGACACGACTCCTTCAATACCCAAACGGCTGATGCATCGACTTGGGCAAACTGTAAATCAGACACAGTAAACAGAGGCCGGAATGCAGTTGTAACATGTCTGCGGCCTTGCTGAACAACGAGACTTTAGGGAATTGTAAACAGGACACCCAGACATTTTCCAGGCCGCGAAAGCAACCCGATTGGTTTACGAGCGCCAGCGGGAACTGGGTTCAAACGCCGGAACTTCTGACATCTGTAGAATCTGCCACATTGGAGGGAGTTTCTTAATCCTCATCCACTTAAAAAAAAAATAATCTTTTTTTACGCATTAAATGTATTTAAATTGTCTTTCTAAATTTTGTTAAGTAGATTTTTTGTGTTGTTTTTACGTATAGTTTTAGATTCAGCTTTTGGCATGTGTTTGTGAGCTGTAATTTTTGTTAAGACTCTTAAGTCAAAAAAATTTGTTCATTCTTCTTCTTCTTGGTTCAAGAACGAAGTCCAACGGAACCTTCTTTTAATCGTTCACTTTCTTTCGGCCTATAATTGGTGCTATAGCAAAGGAAAATGTGTTGTGACCTCTAGGGGCGCTAAAATGCTCCATAAGTTTCTGTGATGTCGTAACACAGCTTTTATAATTAACATGAAATTAGAGAAAAACCACCCAATTCTTATATGAACTCTGTTAGAGGGTAGTTTCTTTATAAACACAACTTATTGAAGCTGGCGTAACAAAAAAGAAGCTTCACGCTTTTTGCAACTTTTGCTTGGACCCCTCATGTTGCCGTTTGTGGCTATTATTATTATTATTATTATCATTGTATTGTACTGTATTGTATTATTATAGCTATGTAATGTGGGCTCACCTTGGGCAGCGAGGCTCGGGAGCCAGAGCTCTGCGTCGTCATGGTGAGCACCGTAGTGATGCCCAGAGCGACGCGAGCGGGCGCAGCGTCCATGTTGATCCAGAAGGACACCCAGGAGAGGATGACGATGAGGAGGCTGGGGATGTACATCTGGATCAGGTAGTAACCCATCTGCCTCTCCAGCTGGAACTTCACCTCGATGCAGGTGAACTTGCCTAAGAGCAGGGACAGCAGGTCCTTCAGTTTGGTTAAAGGCGACGTCGTCGTCTATCATTTTTACAGCAGGGTTTAAAAACTCATGACCTGTAGATTGTAATCATCAAAGCGGTTAAAGACTTACAAGTGGAGTTGTAGACTAAAACAAAAATGAGTGATTAAGACCCAAGCGCAGGGCTTAAAAAATAACACCAAAACCAGTTTGTTTTAGCGTCGACCTTAACATCTGATGACAAAAATCTTCCCTGTCAGGTTTGTCTTAAAACAGATTCCATAGACGTAGATCGAATAGACTGACCAATGGGAAACAACAAAAAAAGAAGAGATGCAGTCTCAAAAAAAAAAAGTCAAAATATTTGCGTTTTTGTATCTGACTTAAAAACACCTCTCGTAGTCTTGGAGCAGAATGAGCTTAGAGCAAAGATCTGATCAGAAGATTGCAGGTTTTGAGCGTTAGAAGAGATACGAATAGATATACTCGTGAAATGAATAATAAAACCTTAAATTTGACTCCGGCAGCTGGTAAAGAGGTGAAATTAAAAGAAAAACCATCGCTCATGTCTTAAAACTCATTAGAAGCGTCGCAGCAGCAACCAAAAAGAGAAGTTTGCTCACTTCAACAAGTGCTAATCTGTTCAAATTTACAATCGTTTAGTTGACTGACAGCGGATCAGCAACCAAATAGCACTAAAACCGGGCAAAAGCCCAGATTATACCTATTTCGGAACCAAATTTATGGGTTAAGACTAAATCACGCCTGAGCCAGATCGTGACAACTTCTGAACAAACCCAGATTCTGCCCCTAGATCGATTAAAGCTAGGTTTAACCATAAACGAAGGTCAGTTATGGAACGTTCTGACCTGTGTTGTAGTGCTTGGTGCAGTATCCCAGCTGTTTCTCGTCTCTCATGATGAACTGGGGCAGGGTCAGACCCTCCGCCACCTGCACGGGACCTTCGTCCAGCCACTCGAAGATCAGATCGTTCATGGTGTAGCCGACTGCAGAGCAGAGCAGAGCAACGGTGGTACAACATATGTTGTATTACGTTCAACTTTTATCAGAAGCAAACCCACTAAAATGTACTGTAAACAGTAGTTTAATAACTGAATAGTTTCAGGCGATTACGTACAACTTTCCAGCTGCATAGTGCAGGTCTGGACGTCCATCGGGAAGTTCTTTAGATCCATCGGACACGATAAGATTAATGTCAACCTGCAGAAGAAGAAACAGTAAATGTATCATTCTCGAACGTAAATGTTATCATAAACGATAATAAAATAGTCTTAATGCACCGTATATCTTCCAATAGTAGCCCCGGCGTTTATTCGAAAAATTATTCGGACGGCCCGGCGTTTAAAAGAGACCGGCGGTTGTTGGAGACCGGCTATTATTCGCCTGGCAGACGGAATGGCGATGGGTAAACGGGGTTCATTTGGCAGTAAAATACGGTATGGTACCGTATTTACGGCCACAAAATGTAGGCAACAACACCGGATGAACATTTCAGGATTTAATGAAATGATCAGTACCGCAGTACGGTATTATTAAAGCAGTATACGGTATTACCGTAAGCATGAAAAACAGATACGGTAGACGTCTACTGAACTTTCTTGCCAACGATGCCACCAGCGTGATCTTTTACTACAGACCGGCGCTTAAAGGAGACCGGCTACTATTGGAGACCGACGTCTGTTTGTCAAGACATCTCTTCAAACCCGGCGTTTATTGGAAACGGGCGTCGATAAGAGACGGGCCACTACTAGAAGATATACGGTAATCTTAATTTTTTTTTAAACGGAGGTGTTTTTCCACATCTTTTTCAAAGTATTTTCGGGTTTTGTTTTTTAACCCACGTTTTATTTGAACATTTTTAGACTTCAAACCTTACATAGTTAGCTAAGTGTCAAAAATAAGAATTCGCAATCTCGAATTCAAAAAGTTGACGTAGAGCCGTGGGCTGACTAATATTTGATCACATTTAGGCTATCGCGTTCGACCTGTGAGCGTTGGGGAGAGTTTTAAAAAGCCCGTGGGTTGGTTCTGCTTCAGCCGCTAAAACTACATGTCACGGCTTCGTATCACTCCTCCATTATGAGCTGGTTATTGCAGTACGGAGGTGTTGCTCTGTGAGCTCTCATCATGTCTTTTTCTGTGTCTGTGTGTGTGTGTGTGTGTGCCATCATCTGCTGGAGAAGCAGCAGCAGCAGCAGCCCACATATACACCTGGGTTCTGTTCCAGACGCACACTCGCGCCTCCTGGCAAAATCAACCGCTTTAACCCTGTTTTGAGTGACGCCGTTCGTCTTTATTGGTTCGAGCGTGTTCCATCATCCATATTTCCACCTTTCAAGATCTTCATCTCGTCTTTCGAGCACATCTAACCACCTAATCCCAGTATAAAACCTAGTCATGTGACATTTCTGGGTCAATATATATATACACACACACACACACAGTGTTGGGAAAGCTACTTTGGAAATGTAACGCGTTACAATTACAAGTTACCCTATCTAAAATGTAATAGTAGTGTAACTATTTCAATTACTTTACCAAAGTCCTGTAGCTAATTCCATTTGATTACTTTTGGATTACTTTTCTACGTTTTGAATGAATTTTCTCAACTGTCAACCATTTTCCGTTTTCGAAACCTGGTTAACCTCACAGCGTTACTCAACACGGACCGCTGTCAACATCCTTTTAAACTCCCTCAACACAGCCACAGCCGTGTCGGACGTCAACACCTCAACACCGCTCTACTGTGAGATCATGCTGATCTTTGAATACCTGCGTCTGCTAAAATCAAAGATTTGACATTCAACATTTGGTGAACATCACTGAATAAGCAGGTGTCTATTGGTGTGGGATCGATTGGGCATATAACGTCGCTTACTGCAGCTAATTTGAACTTCCTGCGGTGCGCTAGGCCTACGTTGTAGTTCCTATCTGGCAGCGCAGGCCTCCTCGCAACTGCAGCTCAGACCGCTTGTAGGCTGTAGATCCAGCCGCAAGCGGGTGTTGCAAATTCAAACACGATAAGAGAACCAATTAGACATATCGGAATAGCGTCGGACTTTCAGCCGTCAATGGAGGACGTTGTGCACAAGAAAAAATGGCAAAACAATAATATTATTAAACCTGTAGCCAATGTTTCTGCAGAAGATATTGAGATGTAACTGAAATTGTAATCCTGAAAGTAACTGTAATTTAATTACACATTTTTTTCAAAGTAATGTAACTGATTACTCTTACTTTTATTTTGTAATTAAATTACGTATATATATAGCAATGTCATTTTCCCCTAATATTGTTCTGCTTTAACCCCAATCACTCTATTTTTTTAATTAGATAAATATATTTAAGTAAACTAGAGCTGCGTTTCTGCAAGAAAACACCAACACAGAACAAAAGTATAGGAAAATTACACAAATCATCAATGTTTAATAAAACATAGTTATGTGTAGTTTCAAAATGTCCACACGTGCAAGGACATCGCGTGTTAATATTATACATGTTTACACAGCTTTGTTACCTTTCTTAACACTTTGTCAAAAGTGTTAACGCAGCAGAATGTGTGTAAAAATCAACACAAGACACGTTGTCCCAAAACTCACCCATTAATGTGTAGGAATTTGAATGCGGTCACTTAAGCTTTGTAGCCGTGACATGAAAACTGTCAGAGTAGAAAGACTTCGATTAAAACGCGTTGAAGTGAATGGGGGGGGAAAAAGGAGAGATGATAAAAGTAAGAAAAAGACGAGTGAAACATTGAGATGTGTGTCCGGCGGCTTAAGAACAAGCTTCCGGGTCACGAATCCCATGTGTTCTTAACGGTGGGGGGGGAAAGAATGGGTTCCTATGGGGAAAAATAAATGACAGAATGTGCGAAGAGGCTCATGGACCCTCGTATCACTTCGAATTCGGTGGCTTTGTGGAGAGAGGCGCAGTAAAGCGATAAAATTAGAGCTCAATGTTAGTCTAAAAATGGACGAAAAAATGGACAAAACTCACAAACGGGTGCACGTATCAAAAATGTGTTTATAAAGCACGTCACACCGCTATAGACCACACGTTTTAGAGTTGGAACAAAGTTTCTAGCACAAGAAGTGTAGGAGGTCAGAAAAAGTGGGTAGAAATAAAAATCGGATAACCATATGTGACGCTCACCGCAGTTACATAATTTGTGAAAATGCCTGAACTTGACATTTTATTAGCTTACTTCTTAGTGATATTTATTGCAGCTTCGGTGCTCCAGGCTTTATGTTGCCTTAAAAAAGGGAGTGAAAAATTATAAGCTGAGATGATAAAGAAAATCTTAAAATTCTGTGCTTATATTTAACGTAGCATCTCCAGCTTGTACTAAAAAGGACACTGGAAAAGATGTTTTTTAAAAGTTGGAATAATGGTGGTAGTGATGATCTATTGGAACTCAGTAATCAGCAATCCAAGCGTTTCTGCTTTTTAAGCAAAATGACATTTTTTTCTGCAAATAGATTCGATTTTTAAACCCCGGATTATACCGTGTTTCCGCCCAAAAGTGAGCCATGCAGTATGTAAAATTATTATACACCACCCTTACAAAAATATTTAGACTTCTGTGGCAAACAGTTGCCGTTAACCTTTGTCTACGTTGGCGCAATTTTGCAGCAAATTAGGTTTGTGGCAAACTTGTGGAGGACGTCGAGCAAACTTTGTGGAAAACTTAGTTTTGGCAAATACGTCTGTCATTAGTGGCAATCTTGTCATTGTTGCCAGAACACTGCGGCAAATTTTTTTCCACTAGTGACAACTGGCAAACTTGTGGCAACACATTTTGGCAAACTCTACTGTTTGCCATAAATTAACCACAAGTTCGCTGCAAACGTTTAGTTTCTGTGGAAAGCCCTTCGTCTGCATCTCGTCATCCTTTGAGAGTTTTTGAATTCTGCAGTTTCTCTGCTCCAGGCTTTACCTTACCACTGACATCTACAAGAACAGCGTGAGGCCTCGGTAAAAAAGAAAAGAAAAAGAAGAACGACGGCTTTTCCGAGGCCCGATTCCTCACCGCGTAGAGGAGAGTCTACCTCGCCCCATCCCCGCTTTAACCGCACTTCAAACGCATTTTTAATGTCGAAAGTCACCTGAAGTAATTGCATCTGAATGCCTTACGAAGCGCTCGCTCTCTCCACGGGCGCCGACTCCCACCCAAATCCATGAGATTTCATTTATACTGTCCCTGTTCTTCAAAGCAAGAAGACGTCAGCATTAATTGGTCCAGAACCAGCTGTGAGGGTTTTTTTTAATCATGGTTGGAGCCTAACGTCTTACAAAAGCGTAAGAAAGACTAACGAGCCACAAAAGAGACAAATTTGAACAAAAATACTATCATTTTGATTGTAAATATTGGAATTTAAAAGTTAAAAAAAGAGAAAATAATGCTTTTTAGGAACTAGACAATTTTTGGACAAGAAAATGTGATGATTTTTGCTGTCCCTGGACTTCCAGTTGAAAAGTAATGATGGGTTTTGGTGGTTCAGTATTAAAAGAGGAGGAAAAAATAGCACTGCTATGATACAGAAGCATTTTGGAGAGAAAATGTGATTTTTTTTTTTGTTAGTTGAGGATTGAAAGAAGGAGTCATTTTACAAAAATATACATCGTCACTGTACTGAAGTGTTATTTTGCGTACTTGGACTTTTAGTACTTGAGTACTTTGGGTACTTTTAGTACTGAAGCATTGTTTTGGGTATTTGAACATTTAGAACTTGAGTAACTACATCGTTACTGTACTGAAGCCTTATTTTGGGTACTTGGACTTTTAGTACTTGAGTACTTTTAGTATTGAAGCATTGTTTCATGTACTTGAACTTTTAGTACTTGAGTAACTACATTGTTACTGTCCTGAAGCCTTATTTTGGGTACTTGGACTTTTAGTACTTGAGTACTTTTAGTACTGAAGCATTATTTCAGGTACTTGAACTTTTAGTACTTGAGTAACTGTACATCATTACTGTAATGAAGCGTTATTTCGGGTACTTGATCTTTTAGTACTTGAGTAACTGTACATCGTTACTGTACTGATGAGTTATTTCAGGTACTTGAACTTTTAGTACTTGAGTAACTGTACATTGTTACTGTACTGAAGCATTGTTTCGGGTATTTGAACATTTAGAACTTGAGTAACTACATTGTTACTGTACTGAAGCGTTATTTCAGGTACTTGAACTTTTAGTACTTGAGTAACTGTACATTGTTACTGTAGTGAAGCGTTATTTCAGGTACTTGAACTTTTAGTACTTGAGTAGCTGTGCATTGTTGCTGTAGTGAAGCGTTATTTCAGGTACTTGAACTTTTAGTATTTGGATAATTGTACATCATTACTGTACTGAAGCATTATTTCAGGTACTTGAACTTTTAGTTATTGAGTACTTTTAGTACTGAAGCGTTGTTTCAGGTACTTGAACTTTTAGTACTTGAGTAACTACATCATTACTCTACTGAAGCGTTATTTTGGATACTTGGACTTTTAGTACTTGAGTACCTTTAGTACTGAAGCGTTGTTTCAGGTACTTGAACTTTTATTACTTGAGTAACTGTACATCATTACTCTACTGAAGCGTTATTTCAAGTACTTCAGCTCCAATGCATTTCCCACAGCAAACCCCGTACCTGATGCTGTAGAGAACATTTCCGTTCTTGAATATCCTCAGCAGCTTGTTGTCTGTGGTGACGTCGTGGAAGTTGGCCCCTTTCTCATTGGCGAAGAACAGGTCAGGCTTCCAGATGGAATCCAACATGGAGGGGTCAAGATCCAAAGAGGAGTCTGGGTATTCGCTGTAGGCAAGCCGAGGGTCGTTCCATTTCTGCCTCAGGAAGATGTTGACCCGGTAATCCTGTGGATCCACGTTAAAGAAGAGGTTTCAACTTTAAATACGGTTGGTCGTTGCTCGACACCTTCCTTTTGGATTCTTAACGTTCTTAATCTAATGCGGCATGCACTTTATGACTAGGCTTAAACAAGAAGCTGTTAATCTTAATCTCGTCGGCAGAATCATTTTGAAGTGTAATCTAAGTATGATTCGCATGATTATGTAATGGTGTGAGGATTAGTTCATGACGAATGGCTCAAACAATCCAGCATGGTCAATCCAGCATATTTGGACCATGAGTAGCTCTGGTAGCTTTAGATCCAACCAGCTTTGTGCAACTTTATACCAAATAGCAAGATATTATCATAAATGAACTTGATTTAGTTCAGTTAATTGTTTGGAAACGCGTTTAAGAAACAAACTGGACTAACGTTATGTTTTTAAAGGTTAATAACTAATCAAACTAACAAATTGTCTTGATTGAGCCATATAATAAATGCAAATGATTGAATTCAATTTCTTGATTTTTGTTCATTAGCTACATGCACCACAAGGCCAAACAATATTCCGTATCAACTTACTCTCCTATGTTCTTTATGCAAAAATAAGAATAGTATTGAATATAAGAAAGTAAGTTACATAAATATTAACAATTCAAAATGCAAATCAGTTGTAAATATGCATCAAATACTTCAAATACATATTTATAAATATTTATAATTTGACATTTTTAATCATTACCAAATAGCCAGTTATTTAGTTTCCCGTCAGGTCAAATGTTACCACAAATATTTGTGTTATTATTATTGTTATTATTGTTTTTACATGTTAACTGTTGGTGTCGAAATGTAGTTGACGGCAGCTCATGACAAAATAATGAAATCAAACTTTTGAAGTATTAGCCATTGATTTGTTGTTATAAAGAGTTTTGTTAGTATAAACATGCAGGAATTTCATCGAAAGAACTATTTTCCTCATTTGTTTTCCTCAGTTTGAAAGTTTATTGGCGGGCCTTTCAGCGCAGACGTCCTTAACAAAGTATTATCTCTGCAAACGCTAATAATATTTGGGCTTAATATTCACTGGAGATGTATTTAGAACAAACCGATAACTTGGTCATAATAGCGTCTCTTTGAAGAGCCGGAATGATGCTCGGCTGTGTTGGTATGTGTTTACCCCTCGAGCGGTCAGCCATCTCCAGGCGTTGCACTAATCAATCTGTTTGAATCACAGCCCTTTAAGACGCGAGGCCCCAAAGGTTCTGCTGGCAATTAAAGTGAATCATTTGCCGGCGGTTGCTGTGTGGATTATTAACAGCAAAGTTATTTTAACGAGTGTGTGCGCATGTGTGTATGGTGCGAGGAGACAACAATCCAATGTGGCCCTGGGTAGTTTGGAATAGTTTGATGTGGGACGACTAGTCAATAAACAGCAACTTCCCTTAAGGCCCCGCCAATAGACTGCTACAAGTTCAGCCATGTTCCATGAAAATGCTTCGGACAACGAAACGAGGTAGATGAATAAAGTTGTTTTAGTACAAGTTGATGTTGGGAGAAAGTTAGCGAGGGGTCTGTGGAATAGGAGGAAGAGGAGGAGGAGGGGGAGTAGGAGTAGGAGAGTCTAACCGGTACACCTAACTCACCATGGTAGTTTCAGCTATAGAACCAAAGCTGTTGATAAATATGTTGCAGGTGACGTTTACAGGGGGACCTGCAGGTAGGGGGCGATAAACCACACATTGGCATGGGTTTTAGTGAGGCAAGGTGAAGGCAAGGCAAAGCGGGCTTACCATGGTGGTCTCGGTCACGGAGCCGAAGCTGTTGATAAAAATGTTGCAGGTGACGTTTACAGGGGGCCCTGTGAAAAATGGAACCAGAATGGCATGACGGTGAAGAGGAAAGACGCATGCGAAATTCGGGTAGAATCCTAAAAAAGGCTGGGATCGTCGTCTTCAACCTAGAGAATGAATTCTGAGAAGAACCGTTCGTAACTGAGATCACTGGACAGAGAAAGCAACATTTGGACTCATTATCATGCATTTGACACATCAAGTTTGAAGAGAAAGGACAGAATTAACCATTTATTGTAGTGATGTGGTTAGAGGTTGGACCATCACTATCACCATCTACCATTACAATCATGTCCTCCAAAAAGAAACCGTCCTTATGTAACCTTCCTCGATTGTTCTTCTGCAGTTCGAGTCCATCAATAAGATACACTCGTCCTGACGAAACGGAGGATAAATAAATCCATCCCTTGATGAATAATGGCTGACAGATTGATGACGTCGTCATATCTGCCACAGGAGATTTGCAAATGACGTCACGCCTGCTGGCTGATCGCTTCAAACGAAAACCCTCGTCTTAAGCCAGTCCTGTAAAATTGCCATGGCATACTAAGGATACCCACGTCAAAGAATTTCACGCAGATCGCCTGAAGACATGCAAACATTTAAATGCGTTCTCTTAAATTGAGATGGATCCGCCAAAAGCAGATGGTCTAATTGGTATTGACCGAACGGAAATGTGGGGAGAAGAGAGAGAAGGTCGGAGCATCAATACTGCAAATCTGCCGGTGCCGTTTGTGCTGGAAGCTGCGGTTGTTTCATCTCGTCAGTCTACGGTCTGATGTGACAAAAAAGCGCTTCTCTTTCCTTTCAGAGAAAGAGAAGCGGTGTCAGCAGTGTGTGAAGTCAACTCACAGGCTCTGTTCTCGTCTGCACCAGCTTCATGAATATTGCATTTTGCCTCTGTATTAATATTTGCCGCGGCATGTGTACTGGCAGCGTGAGTGAAAGAAAATAGCTTGACGTAGGAAACCAGGTCATGCCGTGCGATTGGGGTCTCGGTGAAGTTGGTTGGGGTTGGTGACGCGGTATGGGCATGAGATAAAGTGAGTTTGGGACGAGAGACTAAGAAAACAGTGTCAGTCTTTGAGGAACAAAGTGGCGATAGTGCTGGAGGTTGGATTTGAACCCGCAACCCCTTTGGTCCATTGGCGAGCATCCTAAAACTAAACCACCACCCCAAAATCCCAACTGTAATTTGATCAGTCTTTGAAACCCTGACCTGGTTGCTGGAATGTAGCGTTTTGGATCTCCCTTGTGTCTAAAATTAATGGAGCAATTTGGGGTTAAGGGTCTCGCTTAGGGGTTCAATGGCAGTAGTGCTTGAGATAGGATGACGCCAGACTGAACAGGTATGCTTCATCTAGGCCACCACCACCAACCCTGGGACAGTTTGAACTGTTTAGGGAAATCGCCCCACGATCAGAAGGTTGCTGGTTCAAATCCCGTACCGCTGAGGTACTCATGAGCAAGGTACCATCCCCAAACACTGCTGCCATGTCAGCTGCCCACTGCTCCTTGACGAATGGGTCAAATACAAAGCTCACATTTTGTTGTGGTGCAAGTAGTGTAAGGACTGACATGTAGAAGGTTATGAAGAGAGGAATTAGGAATGGTAAGTGAGGCTGGTGCTGGGATTGATTACTGGAAATGAGTTCATTTCCAGATGATTTGATTATAGAGAATGGGACAACGATTGAGAATTGGTAGTGAGGTGACAGTTTGGTTCAAATTGACCAGTGGTGTTGAGATATGCTGAGGGTTTAAGGAACTTAATCTTTTCGAGGCTGGTGGTGGTCTGCTGGTTAAGATGCTTGCATCTGGACCAAGAGGTCATCTGTTTGTACCCTGCTTCCAGCACTACAATCAATGGATCCTTGAGCAAGTGTACCTTGCTCGGGGAGGATACCTTACTGAAACTCTAACCCATCTGGGATTTGAAATGGCAATGCTTCAATCATGGTTTCAGCAATTACTGTCCAAAGATGACTGGTTCACAAAGATCAGGACTAAAATTTGGTTGGTGGTATTAGGACAGACAGGCGGCGGTCGAAATTAAATTTGGATTAGTTGATGTTAGTGCAAGTGGCACCTTGCTTTGGTTCAAATTAGTGACAGTGGTGTTGAAATACTTAGATGGTTATGGGAGGAACTTCACAAACTGATGGACAGTTTCATACCAACAACTGCAAGAATTCCATGGAATGCAGTTAGTCATCAGCTCCTGAGGAGCACTGCTGGGGGATAGCACCTTGTTCAAATGTACCTCAATGGTGCCTTGATTGGCTCTAGACTACTGTTGCACCAGCCAGTGAGTAGAATGTCAGTCTTGAGAGAATCCGTGCAGGAGATCAGTTTTCTGATAATGGCTTAAACCTTGTCTGTGAGAAAACAGTTTTGGAAATGCCTGGGATCATGATCAGAGCAGTGCATTCTTCAGGGAGAAGTGACAAGCGAAAAGAAACAGCTGTGTTGTGGAGGTGTGAAAAGAGGTTGGGGGTGGAGGGTGTGGGAGTGAGAGCCATAGATGCATCCAGAACTGAAAGGAGCCAAGGCTTGTGGCCAAAGCTGAGGGACTGTTTACCCAACATAGGCATGCTTCCCAAAGTGAGTCCCTGTGTATTTGTGTGTGAGATTTGTTTTGTCTTTTTCTGGCAGGTAGGAGCGCCGCTTGGCCTTTAATGAATTCCATGTTTTCTTATCTCCTGTCGCCTCCTGCATCACTCGTCCGATTTTAAAACGGACAAACACAGACGCTGCCATATAAGAAAACCTGCCTTGCATCGACTGCAAAATCGGCATCTCTTGCTACGTTCATGCAATGTTGTAACTAGCTTTTTACCAATTCACTGCAACTGGTTCTTCAATGTTTGCGGCTTGTAATGATTCAAGATAGCAGCAAACAGGGACTACACCTCATTGGTGCAGCCCGCCAAAATATAATGATTTATGGTCACATGGTTCTGCTATGGCGGTAGAAATCAATTTTTGATAACCAAATTCTAGTTGGTTGTAGATTGATACAAACTATACCCTAACTGTACTGCACTTTAACAAGCTAGTCGGTTAACTGTACATAGCTGGTAATTATGACGTTCAGTCCACCTTGCACACCAATTCAAGATGACGATGAACAGGATCTTGCATGAGTATCATCTGTTCAGACATGTAGAACGCTCCAAAGATCCACCGACTGCCTCCCAGTGTTTCCACATTCAACAGAAGCATCAACAGGTATAGACGGGATTTCTCGTGACAGCGTGATGAATACTGCATTCTAGTTTTTGCATGATTTAAACGCATTAACAAATATGAGGTCCTCACTGCCAAGCAAGCTGTTTAAACGCAATGATTAAAACATCTGCCTTTCCGAGGTCATTAAGCGCTCTGCTGCTGTGAGACGGGGACGGTTGTATTTTTGCCATACCTTTAAAGTTAGGCCTTATCCTGGCATCGTAGCCTGACGTTTTTCCCATCAGCTTGTCCAGGAAGTCGGAGGGCGACATCGTGAGCGAAGAGCCTCGTGTGGAGGACCTGTCGTGCTCCTTTGCTGCCGTTATCCTGAAGCACAGGGGGAAGGCGTGATGGTTAAAGCGTTGAGCAACTCCCTCCCGATCAAACGCCCTCGTGGGGACGTGAGTAAACTTGGTTTAATAACAGGTTCATTTATGCCCAGCCGCCCACGGACCTGAGCTCCGGGAACACGACTGTTTTCCCACATGCGCCGGTCAATGCCCACACAGAGCTAATGGGTCTCTCTCTCTCTCTCTCTCCCTCCCTCCCTCGCTCTCTCGCCCTCCTTCCTTTTCTCATTGATGAGCAAGAAACTAATTTGGCAGGACACAAACCATGGCAAGACCAGCACTATTTTTAGCCCCTTCGTAGAGAACTGGAACTGTTACCAAAAACCGTCCTTCTGATTCTGTCTAATAAATGTCACAGTAGCACATAGAATAAGCGCAGAGAGAAATTTGGAAAATGGAAATATTGTTATCATTGGTTCTGTAAATTGTGCTCATATCGGCTGAGCGCTCCGGAAAGGGTTCAAGGCGCTGTCTTGCCTGGAGGCTGCTCCTCTCTTTTTCCAGTAAGAGATAAGGAAGGTTATGGTCAAATGTGGAGATAAACGGCTTGCTGAGGAATCCCGGGGACATTAGAAACCAGCAGCTGTCACGTTTCACAGCCCTGGTTCCTGCTCTTCCTGCGACCCTGTGGGTCATAATATTTGCAGACACGACTGCGTACGTGAAGACGCTTGCAGAGAAAACATTTTCTATTGTTGGATACAATTACCACGCAATTACACCAGCATGATTTCTCACCCCTCCTCCCACTCTTTTAAGCAGGAGTCCATTTTAGACAGTGTGTTCCGTTCTCAAAATCACAGTGTTAAAGTTTTGACGCAAGCTTTGTGGGCGAAAGTTCTGTTTGCCACCTCTGTTGCAGCTGATATGTATTTAGTTATTTACGCAGTTCCACAAATACTTTGCAGGTTTGACTTAATTTCTACACACACAGGTCTGTCTCCACCTCTGTGTTTAGGAAGCTTCTTCCATAACCTTGAAGCTGCGTTTTGTTAATCAGTACTGGAAGGTGTTTTAGGGGGGTTAGTGTCGACCAGCAGGAGAAAAACACCTACCTGAGAAGCTCCAGTTCTATCATGCATGCGAGAAAAGTTGTGAAGAGTTTGAGAAAAGGGCGAGTCATTCCTCTTAGTGTTCGGGCTCTCCCGCGTCTCCACGCACTTCCATATGGACACGGAGGGGTCAAACGCGCGGTCGCGGCGCCAAATTGGCTTTCTTGCGTGGCGCGGCGCTGCCAGGTCTCCTCCAGCTCGGCGGGAACAGCGTCAGTTGGGCTCCAGTCCCGGGCATCATAGTTTTACATTGGGCGAACGGCGACGGAGTCCAGCGCCACGGAGTTGTGTCGAGGTTGGCATCAAGAAACGAGCGCTTCGAGTGATTTTTTTTTGGCCGGTTTTTGGTTAATATTTCTTGCAAGAAAAGCGGCAAAAATAGAGTGTTGGTGGAGGAGGAGGAGGAGAAGAAGAAGGAGGGATAGTCCAAAAAAAGGAATAAATGGGTAAATATGACTGGCCGAGGTGTAGGAGGGTGTGGAACGGTGGCTCCGGGTCTGAGCGCGTTTACAGACTGACGGGCGCGAATAACGGCACTTCAGCACGCGGACAGCTCCGGTTTTATCCGCGGGCACGCGCAATCAGTCGGTGCGCGCGAGCGAGCGCGCGCGCGCGGCGAACGTGAGCGGAGTCCTAATACATCTCACCGATCACAGAGCTGGACATAATAAGGAGAAATGAAAAACGAAATTATTTTTTATTCATTCAGACAGACAGAGAGAGAAGCCAGTGCGTTTGTTTAGCTTTATGCTATTTTTTGTTTAAAAGAAAAAATCCCACCCTAGAAATCGTAGTTATATTATTACACATCAAGTTATTCCAAATACTTCAGAGGAATTAAGAAATCAAAAAGACATTATTATTATTATTATTATTATTATTATTATTATTATTATTATTATTATTATTATTATTATCCGAGTATATACTGTAGCCGCAAGCGGCAATAAGAGGGGTCCAAGCAGGACAATAGCAGCTGATGCAGTAGGCGTCAAAGAAAGCAGTCAAAATGTCAGATGTTAAAAATTGCAAAAAAGCTGTATTATAACATCACTTCGATTCATGTAGCGCCCCATGCTGTTCATAAATACAATATACAACAGTAACAAATATCTTCCACATATTAGTTTTGATTGTTTATACTAAATTGGACTTCCGGCTGTTGAGATATAAGCATTTAGCCGTTTAGCATTTAGCGTTCCCTATTGTTTAACTGGTGCCATTGATGCTAGCTGGGCCAAAGCTATCCAAAGATACATCTGTTTATTAATATAAGTTTAACAAAAAAAAAAATATATATATATAATAGTTCTTTGTTATAGTCCGCAAATTCTTAAGAAGAAGAGGAAGAAAACTTTATTGTCATTGTATCTGAATCTGAAACTTGTTTGTTGGCTCCCAGAGAGCACTATAAATAAATTATAATAAATATCAAACGGCAGAGTCAAACAACAAAAAGCAGAAAAAAATAAAACAGTAGATGACATATTTGCAGTTGACAAATTATTTGCAGTTTGATTTTAATATTTACACGTTGATTCTTATATATAAATGTAAATGAAAGTGATTCAGTGCGTATCAGCAGCTTATACAGAGGTGGGGTGAGGGGGGATTGTTTACATTACATATATGTTACCTTACCTTACATGGTATAACATCTTTTGCATAGATAATGTTAGTAGATATAAATTACTATACCACTTTTTTTCTTTCATTGACATGCGAAGGTTGTCCTGGCAACACGATGTCAACAACTACAATTATATTTTTGAGGTGTTTTACAAACACAGCAAACTACAGTAAAAAGAATAAAAAGGATAATACTTTCCAAGGTTGTGTCTGAAGGAATGTCTGCCAGTTCCTTCAGACTGAGCTCATATTACAGAATCTTCTTTATTTATTTTAAGAAAGTGGGGCTTGCATCTGCAAATCACACTTTAATCGTGCATTATTCCCAGGTCTGTAAATCTCAAAGTCAATTAGAATTTACAGCAGACGAAGCAACAAAAGCCACAGCGGCGATGTGCCTTGGGGGATGTAGGAAAAAAGGGGTGCCGCGGTTGCCCTGGAAACAGACGTGCCGAACATGTGACTGAAAGCGCGCGAAGGTTGTGTTTCACGAACTGATGCAACCACATCATAACCACATGACCTTGGTTGGAAAAGGTTTACATACTACTTACGATAAAAGTTGCAGCCAAGTTACTGCTTTAATACAGCAGCTAGTTACACTACAAGCTACAGAGGAAATGTAGTTAACTATCAGTGTTTGGAGTAACACATTACAAAAGTAACAATTACAGTAATCTATTACTTTTTTGCAAAAACATTGTAATCATGTAAGTGATTACAAATGAATTTGCAGTTCTATTATAATTGTTACATATTTCAGTAACACATGTTACAACACTTAACATAAAATTTAGTGCACCGCGAGACCTTTGGCACAAGAGTAAAACAGTGACAGTAAAAGAGCTATTTGCTACAGACTGTATACATCGCCCTCCACTCGAAGTAGAATGAACTGCAGTAAACTATATTTTAGCATTTCCACACTTTTTTGATAAAAGTAACTCAAAAGTATTGCAGAAGTCCTGTAACACATTACAATTCAGAGACAGTAATATTGTATTGGAACCAATTACTTTGAAATAACGCTTACCAATTACTTAGCAATTACTTTACTCGTTGAAAATATCTGTCTTTGTAAAGTGAAAAGAATATATATTTTTGTAAAGATAGTTAAAGTAGTTAGTAGTGTTGAGGAGTAAGTTATGACTCTCCTCTGACCTAAATATTTAGTTTGGCGTGAATTAAACCTTGTGGATTAGGGGTTAGAATTCCAAAAGAGCCTAAAACAACCTTTGCATCTATGACCAAAATCCTAAACACCAAGTTGCCTGTCCCTATAACTGGAAAATTGAGGTCACTCTGGATAAGCTGATTAAAGCCCTCAGAGTTGTGCTTTTATTTTAATGGGGTGATAGTGCCCTATCGATTGTGTCCTAACCTATGAACCAAGAGGTTGTAGGTTCCAACCCAAATCTGCCCTAATACTACTGCCTTTGGGCCCCTTCAACCCCAAGTTGTTCCAAGGAGCCTGTCGCTATAATTAGGAAATGGACGTTACTCAAGAAGAGAGCAAATTGAAATGTCAGGTTCTCATTCTACCTTTTCAATTAACCCAAAGAACCGATTACGAGTGCCAGTCTGCAGGATCATTTAAATGTTGAGGAGAAAACTCTGGTCAGGAATGTTGATGAACTTGGACGTTACTGTCCTTTTAAACTCAATTAGAGTTGTTGTTGTTATTAACCATAGTGTTCAGCTTTCATTACCTGAATTGTAGGTTCGGTTGGATTGAGCACATTAGTCAGTATAATGCTGGAGAAAAGTCAGGGTATGAAAAAAGTAAAGTGAAAAAATGCATTGGGATGTGCAGAGTCTGGTCACTCTCTAATTTTCATATCTGATCAGTAGCTTCATTTTTCAGGCACCAGCAGAAACGGAAGCATCGTTTGCATAGGAAAATATCCCCTCCGACTCTTTCTACGAAAAGCTCTGGATTCACTTAGACAAACAGCAGTGCCAAGACTGCCAAATCTGGAAAAAAAACTCAGACTTTGCCATGTCAATCTCATGAATTAAATCCCATCAAGCAGACGTTGCGGCGGCGGCAAAGGAGACCAAGGTGGGAAACTTTTCAGCTCAGGAACTAAAAATGTCTTGTGAAATTGTGGCAGCCTGTTTCAAAGGGAGTCAGTGGGAAAGCAGCGAGAACGTGTATTTCTTCCAACTCGGCCGTCCTTCATAGTTAATTTGTCCTAATTCATTTGCTGCTCGCATAGCATTAAAAATAAAAACCACCAAGCTGCTCATTTGGACGAGTTTAAAAAGAAGCGGTGTCTGCTCCTCCATGGCAATGTACCAGTGTTGAAAACGAAGGGGAAAAAGTCTAAGGACGTCATTAACTCACCTCCAAATATAGGATGTCTCAGTGCCCACAGAGTCTAATCAAATGGCAAAGTGCTGCCGTCTCATAAAAGCCTGGACAAGGTGGGGGGGTCACGGGGTCTCCTAATATCTGTCTCTGAGACGGCTGAAATTGGCTCTGCGGCCGTTACGACCGCCAGACGTGCCTTAACTGGTCATTAAATCCCATACGCCGTGACCTTTGGTGTGGAGTGGGAGACGTTATTCGCAAGCCTGCTCTTACGTAAAGCGCCGTACGGAGTGGTGAGGCCATTTTCGGTCTTTTCCTTCTTTGTCTATAGATACAAATCCAAAAGTCTTTGAGCCACAACAATACAAGTTTGTATTGTTCAGTGTTGCGTAGTAAACCATTGCCTGGTTCCTTTACTGCAGTTGCCGGATTGCATTTACATGATCATTTTCTGTATGTAAGCGAGTGATTATTTGTCATCATGAATGCACCACATTGAAATGTGAGCTCTGCATGAAGCAGCAGTGGGGAGCAGTGCTCGTGGACGTTACCTTGTTCATTTGTGCCTTTACCGCTCTTGGGATTCGAACCGGTGACCTATCGAATGCCCCAACGTCTCTTATCCAGAGCAATGGCCATTGGACCAACATGGGCTTAGGAGCCTTGTTCTTGCTCAAGGGGCCAATGGTGGTTTTCTGGGATGCGAACTCTCAATATTATGATCACCAAAACAGGGTTTCACTCACTGTGCCAACACCAAGTCCTGCACCAGAATCTCTTGTGATTGGACTTCAGATTGGATTGGGCTGCATGATCACCGGGCATCAAGTGATCAGAGTCAAACTTGCAGTGACCTCTTGTACATTAATTGATCATCTAAAGACTAAATCTTCTGTTCTACACATATACAACCTTCAGCTGCTTGAGTTCTACCCAGCTTTGACCAGCACGATTTGTTCTCCTTCAGAGTCTTGGTTCCATTCACCGTTTCATGATACAAGACAAGCTTTTCCTTGCTATTGCTTCCTCACACTTGCTTGATTTGGGTTTTGCTTTAGTACAGACTTCAGATACGCCACTGATATTATCTAGACAAAATTGTCCAGTGTAAGTTGGATGTCCCGCCACGTCCTTGATTTTGATTGGTTAGCAAGGGAGAAGTGACATTGACAAGCCCAATGCTGTTGTAAAAGTTGAACGGATTTCAACTTGAAGTGTCTCCACCGTTGACTTTTTCCGCTGAAGGCGCTTAGCGGTCTGAACGCTGAAACTCATAGGATTTGTATTAAAAATAGATGCTCTTAGTGCAAAAAAACATGTTTGGTGGACACAGGCCCTTAGTCGCAGCTGCTCAGTGTGAAAACAGTGAACGAGAAAAGTCGCAGAATATCAGAATATCCCGTTGCTGCTTAGCTAACGCCTACAGGAGCCTATTCACCAGGAGTTATCAGTCGGAAGACCCTTTTAACACACCATAAAATCCTTGGCGCAGGCAGCGATAATCTCATCAAGACAATATCAATCCAAACAACACATTATCAGGGGAAAAAGGGAGGGATCATAACACCAATTAACAAACGGGATGTGTTTTGAGCTGATAGACGCTTTTAATTTTGTCATTGAGATACATCAGACTTAAGGTCTTAAATGGCATGACAGATCAGCGATCCTGCATCCGACCCAAACAATCATAAAAGGAGGTGTAAAATCAACTTCAGATGCTTAAACAACTATAAAGACTAGCATCAAATCTGTCCTGGTCCGACCCCATCTTGTGGAGGCATTTCGAGGCTCGGATTTTCGGCCCACCTCCCTGAACGTGAAGCTCGTGCCACTGCTGCGAGAAGAAAAGGCCACTGTGTCACAGCAAGCCCCGGGCAATTGATTGGTTTGGGTTTAAACGGACGTGCCATTGCCTAATGTCTCACCGGACGCTCACAAATGCAGCCAGTCTCAGAGAGAAGATTCATCGACCGGCGTCGGCGATTCGCCTGAACAGAGGCGCGGGTTTTCCGAGCCCGGCGTGGTGCCACGGCGTGGAGACGATCGGCAGAGGCGCCGTATCCATTGCACCATTGATTGCTGGGATTGTCGACCTCCTAATGAGTCGGGCCCGTGTCTTCTCATCCCAGTCGGGAGGCGTTCAAAGAGTAAAGTGTCAATCAGGCTTGGTCAGAGAGGCAGAACCAGTACAGATCAAGAAACACAGATCTGGGCTAAGCCTTGACATCCAGACAACTAAGCCACATCTTGGGATTTCTTCTGTTTTGTTTATATGCAGGTGGTAGGATTTTCGGATGCAGCAGTGGATTTCGAGGAAGAGCATCTATCCTGATCTGAATCAGTCATTATCATTGAGTTGAACAAATGAGGGCAGATTGTTTGCTGTTTTCAGATAGAAAGGATTGAAAGTAAGAGACGCCACCATTTGGTGAAGTTGAGACGTCACTGCAGAACAGCTGGGACTTGTCAAGACTGATTATTCCCCGATGTATTATTATTGCAACAGTGGCTAATATGGTGAAATTTGAATTCCTGCATTCACTGGCCTAGTCTAACTTCAGTGGTAGTCCAGAAGTAAGAAGGACTTTGCCGTTTATCCAAAATGCTGAAACAGGTCTTTTTGAGAGAATCCATTTTCTATCACATTCTACAGTCAGCACTGCAAAGCCATTATCAAGTCTGAGCCTGTTTATTTTTGCTGAATATGGGAATGTTCGGATGCAAAAATGATGTTCGCAATTAAATGAAAATGTGTGTCAATTCAAATATATTTTGATACAATTTTTACAAACATACATTGTCACAAAGCAGGTACTAACAACCAATGAATAGCTTTGTTTGTGATCAACAAAAAGAACCCTCAATTACGGTGCCTGACAAGAACAGGAAGTCATGTCATTCCTTGTTTTGTTTGTTTCAGGATTCTGATTGGCTAACGTGGGTTTATGCTTCTTGTTACACTGCCGCCTATAGGTTTGGCATACTCATAACGGCTCTTAATTGCGTATTTATTGGAAAACGATCAAGGATATTTTTGAGAACGGAGAGGGGGAAATAGCCGTTTCTGTAAATACCCAGCTATGTGTAAAGTAGCGTGAATATTAGTTACATATTCGTTCAAACGTTTATCTAAAGCCATCAGTTTTTCACCAACAGATCAGATTCCTGTTGTGTTAAGCAGAAAAAGTGATATACAGTGGATTTTGGGATGATTTTGGTATGACTGGCATTATTTAAAAATCCTTCTTTTGATTAGACATATTGGAATAGTATCAGACTTTCAGCTGTAAATGGAGGATGTTGTGCACAAGAAAAAATGGGAAAACAATATTATTAAACGTATAGCCAATGTTTCTGCAGAAGATATTGAGATGTAACTGAAATTGTAATCCTGAATATGTCCTGAAAGTAGCTGTAATTTAATTACACATTTTTTCAAAGTAATGTAACTGATTACTGTTACTTTTATTTTGTAATTAAATTGCGTAATTTTGTTACATGTGACTTGTTGCTCCCCAACACTGTTGACTGTAGGGTTGTTGATGTAGGGTTACATCTGCGTAAGGAAAAATTTGAGGTCAACTGCTCTTTTATCTCCCTTGAGAAGCTATCAATGCTGGTCAGAAACGCTGCTCACCTTGGTAGCTTCTCAAGGGAAATAAAACCAAATTTTGCTTATGCAAATGGTAACCCTACATCAACAACCCTACAGACTTAAGAGATTTCTAATGTCCATTACTTTGTCCATATTCGATAGCAACATTTTGCATATCCTTCTCCAATGAGACAACCCCACAATTCTGTTCACTGTTCCTGTAGTTTGAGGCATGCTCGAATCCCGGATGCAGTAGCACTTCTACATTGCTCAAAGCTGAAGTTGCTGGAAGGCAGCACTGGACTTACAAAGGGGCAGTTTGGTAGCATAGCGGTTAGGAAGTTGGCCCCCCGTGATCGGATGGGTCGGCGGCTCAATTGTCAGACCGGTCAAGGTGCCGCTGAGCAAGGTACCGACTCTGAGCACTACAAGGAGCTTCCCATCGCTCCTTCATAGATGGGTCAAAAGCAGAGGTCACATTTCGTTTCGGTGTTGCTTCACAATGACCGGGTCCAGCTACCTGCTATTGCATCAAAGTTTGACCCAATGAAACATCTAGGCCTAACATTTCTTTATGGCTTCCATTTCCCGCTTGAGATGACCAAACTGAAGTCTTAATCAGCTTTGGAATCGATTACTCAGTCTTAAACACCAGTAGCATTAATGTGCAAACCTGCTTTGGTTGTTCTTAAACATCCCCTTGTTTAATTGAAATGTCCTGATTTAAGTTGTTTCCCATTTGAACTCTGTCATGAGTCAGCTCCCAACACATCGTACCAGAGGGAGGTTGCCCCCATTGACTAAATTTCACCTATAGACACGGTAACGAACTGCTGCATCCATTAGGTAGACCACCTACCACATCCAGTCAATAGCAATTGGTCGACAAATGACTCCTTCTTGGTTGCCCATCCGTATTTCCAATTATTCCCGTGATCTCTTGGGATGCTGCCTTCAATAGGTCAAATGGTGAAATCTTCCTGTCCTTGTGTTCCCTTTAAAACGAAGCTACCAGTTCCGGTCAGCATTGGTCCACTGGGAAGGAGGCAAACAGTCTTGTAAAGCAGTTCATTTTGTCCATATTCGTTGACATCTCATTTATCCTTCTCTGACCAAACGATCCCAGGATTCTTGCTGGACAGTATAATTGATGTTGAACACAAATTGCTTTGAATTGTAATCTTAGAAACCAAGCATTATTGACCGATGCCGATATCCAATATTTTCCATGCTTATATCTGCTGATGCCGATAACCGCTCGGCAAAGTTCCGCTGCGCCACAAAAATAGCGACATTTCTAACACAGCGCCAAGTCAAGCGAGCATGAAAGCAGAGTGGGATAGGGCGGAGCATTTCCAGCATAGTGCACAACAGTTTATGAAAAAGTCACTTCCCGTCCTATATAGTGTACCAAGTCAAATAGGACGCTGCATGACTCTCCATGTGCACTACCTTAAGACAAAAGGCGCGGACCGTGTAAAATCCCACCTCAGACTTTGGACATGCCTGGCTCGAGCGCTACCGTTCCAACATGCTATAAATGCATCATCAAATATTGGTAGGAAATGTCAGACAAATCTAAGCATCGATCGGATGCCGATGACTTAAAAAAAAAGCAGTTACCATCCGATTCCGATATGATTCTGATATTATTGTGCATCCCTAGAAAAAATCTAAATGTGCTAGCATTATTGCTAGCAAAAAAAAGATTTGAAGTTGTGCCAATACAGCATACAGCTTCTTTAATGAAAATGACAAATTGTCTAACGTGCCAATGAAGCTCATGTTCCATTCCTTCCCAAGATTCATGAGTGTATGCTCTTTGAATTTTCCCGAAATATATAAATATATATCTATATATTGAGCTTTTCAGGGTCAGCTGTTGTTTTTTGGCTTAAGTCTTTCTCGTTTCATGTCGGGTCCAAAACGTCTGTGCAGGGGGTGGGTTCAGAGCCAAATATTTTCTCATCTCTCACAGATGTGGCTCTCTCGCGCCAGAGCGTATGTCAGTCTCGATGGAGGATTCAGACGAGCCGCCGGTCGTTCACCGCGCCCACATTTCAGACGAGCACGAGCTTCAGGGGATTGTCACATACGATAACAAGAGCTGTCCACCCCATGATTGAGATGGACATTTGATTTCTTGTGAGGTTTCGTACCAGTGGGATTTAACCTGGGCGCTGAAGACGTAGACACTTAATCGACAGCGATAAGGAAATGGTTGATAGTTAGAGTTAAATGCAAGCAACCAATAATGCGTGTCGAATTATTTAAAATGCTCCCACACAGCCAGTCATAAAGCTTAAATACAAGATGCTCATTGGCTCAAGATTCTGAATTTGCCAACCAATCGTTCGCAGGTAATTGTTTGGTTGCAATATCAACAAAAAGCATGGAAGGGAAATGAGTGGAGAATGAGGAAGTTATTGGTTGGAAAGAGCCTCTGCTTGGTCTAGTGGTTAGGATACTCAGATCTGGACCAAGAGGTTGTGGGTTCGAGTCCTACCTCCAGCACTACCATCATTGGGTCTCTGAGGAAGACCCTCAAACCCAAGACTGTCCCTTTAATTAAGAAAATTGAAGTTGCTTTGGAGAAGAGCGCAAAAACGCCAAAAAACCTGGGAACGTTGTTAGATAAGACTGGTGCTGTCAGTTCCACAGCGGACCTCGTGAAGCTTCTGCTTCGAAGTGCTGTCAGCGGCTGACGGACGCACGGCAAAATCAAAGATACATGAATCATTTAATTGTATCAATAATGATCAATATTGTGATACATTTTTTCAGCTATTATCGCCCAGCCCTCGTTGGGATTCTGTGTTTATCGGTATTAAGAGGTCACTGCTACGGATTCACAGTGGAGATTCCATAGCTTTCAGCTGGGCTTTTCTCTAAGAAACAGACTGAGGGGAGGGAAAAAGAAGAAGAAGAAGAAGAAGAAGAAGAAGAGGAGGAGGATTTCCCAAGTGGACCGTTCCGAAGAGCGATGCAACTGATTCTTACACGAGTTACTGTCTGTCAGCTGGTGGGAAGTAGGATGCGGCCGCTCTGAACATGAGCGAGACATCTGGGAATACACACAGGAAAGAACTTTTGGCATAATTGATTAGAAGGTCACAGTTCAGCCGCTTCCATATAGCCGTCTGCATTAGCTGGCCTCCCTATATTGCATTAAAAACGCTATTTTTACACACTATAAATAAACAATGTCGACTCGGTTATAGCGCTGGACTTACTGAAACGGAAACAAGTCGACATCCAGGCTATTTAAAGACACAGATTTTCCCTAAAACAATGTTCTGAATAATTAAGTGACGCAGGACAACTTTCCAGGCTCTGAGGAATAGTTCGGGCTAATAGAGTGAGTGCTCGCGTGGCTAACAATGAATGAACACTAGCTAGCTAGCCAAAAATCACTCGGAGTTATGCAAATGGGATCATGTTAACCCATCCCTCGTTTTCCGCTTGACGCTGGAACGCAGCCATTTCTTGTTAGGAATGAGAGTCAAGCTGTTAGCAGGCCGTCACGGCAACGGAAAATGGCAAAAATTCTGCAGCGTACGAGATCCCGCCGATTATCTCTCTGTTTCGCGTGAATCTAAGTCGGGCATTTGAGTCCTGGGAGCGCTGATAGATAAGACTGACGCGTTGTCAGTTCCGCAACGAAGCCCGGGAAGTCTCGGAGAACTGTCAGCGGCTGTCGGAAGCACGGCGGAATTAACGTGCGGCAGAAACAAAGAACGCTGATTAGCATTACGCATCCCGACACATGACTGATCCTCCCGTCCATAAGCAGGACAGAAAGATCTGGAGAAATATACACACGTCGGCTCTGCAGCTTGGCGTGGAATAGCTGACCTTTGTGTAGACATGAGTGCTGGACAGTTGACCTTTATGACAGACGGTTATCGTTCATACCTGTCTCTCGCCAGAATTAAGGCTTATCAGAATTATTAGTAGCGCTAATACTTATAAATAAAATAATATTTAAATATACTGATTAATGAATGAATTATTAATAGTTTTACTAAAAGCAAATTATATTTTAATACTTATGTAGGCTAAACTTAAAGATATATTATAACTATATACTCTATATTAATTATTATTATTAATTATTTTATTTAAATATATACTAAACATAACCATTTTTTAAATATAAGTATTTCCATATTTTTGTACTATAAAATAATAATAAATTAATCAGTGTATTTTAATATTAGTTTTTAAATATTTAGAAGTATTATTGTTACTAATTCATTAGTAAATAGTATATTTTAACAGCATATTTATTATATAGATATTATACTTATTTAAGTATTTGGCAATTTTGGCAGCAATATTTAGTTTATAATATTTGTATCATTTTATTTTATTTTATACAATATTTGTTTATATAATACATATGATGTATACTTAGCAAACTAAAAGTCACCAGTTTTTAATAGGGGAAATGATTTGTTTGATAATTCCATCTGAATAATATCTCTCTCAATTAACACTGTCACAGTTTAAGACTGTAATTCCATCACCCGCCGCGCCTCCCTCGTTTATTATCGGGCAATAAAGGTTGTAATTATGTAAGTAAAAGTGCTGAAGGCGAAAGGTTTGCTTTACTTTTTGTGTTATTTTTTTTCTCCTCACTTCGGCTGATGCTAAGTATCTTTCATTACTTTTCATTGCATCGCTGTAAATCTCAGTAACGACTGGAGGCTCCCCTGCAGTCAGCATAATGAGCAAATTATGACTGGGCAAAAAAAGAGAGAGAAGAAGTGTAGGATGGAGGAGGCGGAGGAACAGAGCTTTCACTCGATATTGCAGGACTCCTCTGGTAGCTAAATTATTCAGTATCAGTAAAACATGGGTTGCAAAGGCAAGAGCAGGGATTGAAATATTGACGGAAAATATTTCACTTCAGTATTGTAGTGTGTGTGCAAATTGTGTGTGTATGAGTGAACAGTCTAGTGCATGTACCCTTTTTGAGTGTGTGTTTCTGTGTCTTGTCTGTGAGCGTAGTGTTTGTGTTTCTGTGTAGTGCCTTTTATTCATGTGTGTGTATTGTGTGGTGATTGTGTTTATATGTCTACAGAAAGTGTAGTATATACAGTATATGACATTTTGTGTGCTTGTGTTTCTGTGTAGTGTCTGTTATTTGTGGGTTTGTGTAGTGACTGTGTTTCACAGAAGTTTAGTGTATATGCTCTTTTTTAGCATTTATAGGTTTCTCGGCAGTCACTTTATGTGAGGGTTTGTAGTGGATTGTGTTTATATGACTGTTAAGAAAAGTGTAATATATAACTTTTAGAGTGTTTGTGTCTCTGTGTCTTTGATTTGTGGTGTTTGTGGGTTTGTGTCGTGATTGTGTCAACAGAAAGCCTAGTGTATATGCCTTTATGCATTTGTGTTTCTGTGTAGTGGCTTTTATGTGAGGGTTTGTGTAGTGATTGTGTTTATGTCAACAGAGAGTCTTATGTATATATCCTTTGGGTGTTTGTGTTTCTGTCTGTGCCTTGTCTGTGAGTGTAGTGTTTTGCAGGTTTCTGTGAAGTGCCTTTAATTCCAGGTGTCTGTTTGTGTAGTGATTTTTCTGTGCCTATACTGTATATATCTAAAGTAAGTCTGGTGAACATATGCACCTTTCGAGTGATTGTGTTTTTGGGCCTTGTATGTGAGTGGTAGTGTTTGTGTTTTCTGTGCAGGTTCTTTGTTGTGTCTATGTTTTAGGTCTGATTGTGTTTATATATTCAAGTGTGTGTAGAATATATACTCTTTTGGAGTGTTTTTGTTTCTGTGTAGTGTCTTTGTTCTGTCTATGTTTCAGGTCTGGATTGTGTTGACATATCTGCCGTTGCTTTTAGTGTATATACCTTTTGAGTAGTTGTGTTTGTGTAGTGTCTTGTTGTCTCTATGTGTGTAGTGACTGTGGGCTTATATATAGAGAGAAAGCTTAGTGGGGTATATTACCTTTGTGTTTGTGTGTGGTGTCTTGTTGTCTCTATGTGTA
Source organism: Distichodus sexfasciatus (assembly GCA_032718565.1). Taxonomy (NCBI): domain Eukaryota; kingdom Metazoa; phylum Chordata; class Actinopteri; order Characiformes; family Distichodontidae; genus Distichodus; species Distichodus sexfasciatus. Next base: position 1,111,407 of record JAVGVS010000110.1, read on the forward strand.
GCACTGTGTTTTTATATATAGAGAGCTAGTGTGCATACCTTTGTGTTTGTGTGTGTCTTTGTTGTTCTATGTTTGTGTGTGTGATTGTGTTTATATATCTAGAGAAAGGTAGTGTGCATACCTTTTAGTTTCTGTGTGGTGTCCTTGTTGTCTCTCTATGTTTGTAGTGTATTTTATATTATCTGTAGAGAAAGTGTAGTGTATATACCTTTTGTGTTTTTGTGTGGTGTCTTTTTTGTCTATGTGTAGTGATGGTGTTTACATTGAGAGAGAAATTGTAGCAAAAGCATAAATTTTTGGTGTAGTTTCTGTGTGCAGTGTCTTTGTTTCTTTTCTATGTTTGTGGTGTGATTGTGTTTATATATAAGAAAGGAAAGTGTAGTGTATATACCTTTGTGTTTGTGTGTGTGGTGTCTTTGTTTTTCTATGTTTCAGGTGTGATTGTGTTGATAGTATCTACAGAAAGTGTAGGTATATAATCTTTGGAGTGGTTGTGTTTCTGTGTAGTGTCTTTGTTGTCTCTATGTGTAGTGATTGTGTTTTTATATAGAGAGAGAGAAAGTGTAGTGTATATAATTTTGTGTTTGTGTGTGTGGTGTCTTTGTTGTCTCTTATGTGCAGTGATTGTGTTTTTGGCATAGGAGAAAGTGTAGTGTATATACCCCTTTTGTGTTTCTGTGTGGTGTCTTTGTTGTCTCTATGTGTAGTGACTGTGTTTATATATAGAGAGAAAGTGTAGTGTATATACCTTTTGTGTTTGTGTGTGGTGTCTTTGTTGTCTGTATGTGTAGTGACTGTGTTTATATAGAGAGAGAAAGTGTAGTGTATATACCTTTTGTGTTTGTTGTGTGGTGTCTTTGTTGTCTCTATGTGTAGTGACTGTGTTTATATATAGAGAGAAAGTGTAGTGTATATACCTTTTGTGTTTGTGTGTGGTGTCTTTGTTGTCTCTATGTGTAGTGACTGTGTTTATATAGAGAGAGAAAGTGTAGTGTATATACCTTTTGTGTTTGTGTGGTGTCTTTGTTTTTTCTCTGTTTGTGGTGTGATTGTGTTTATATATAGAAAGAAAGTGTAGTGTATATATCTTTTGAGTGTTGGTGTTTCTGTGTTGTGTTTTTGTTGTCTCTATGTTTGTGGTGTGATTGTGTTTTTATATCTAGCGAAAGTGTAGTGTCTATACATTTTTGAGCAATTGTGTTTCTGTGTAGTGTCTTAATTTATAGACTGTAAAAATAATTGATCAGAAATCACCTAAAATGAAACAAGTAATACTAAAACATGAGATTTGCATACTTTTTTGTGGACATTTTTTTGTATGTGAGGATAAAACATTTCTGGAAATATTTCAGGTTTTATGTGTAAAAATCAAAAAGTGATTGTAAATGTATTTTTTGTTACCAAGGTTATGGTTAGGGGTTAGGGTTAGAGTTAGGTGTAGCTGTAGTGTTATTTACATCTAATCATTATTAAAGTCAGTGGAGGCGTCTCAAAAATTCCAGATGCCATTGTGCCGTGTGTGTGTGTGTCGTTGTTGTTGTGGGGGGCTTGTTCATATTTGTTACATTTCCTCTCCTCCTGGTTGCTGTGGCAACTTGAAGCACCTTCTAGCCTGGAGTGTGTGAGGGGTTTTGGGAGGACACTTTTCCCTCCATCACTTACACTGTCACGCCACAGATTACAACACACACACACACACGGCCTGATATATTATTTGTCATTAGTGTGATGGTATTTAGGAGGGTCACCACTTTCATGACCCCCTGGGGCACTGAGACTTTGTGCTGGCTCAAAACGTTTAGAAATCTAAAGCAATTAAAATGACAAAGGTTTATGATGCTTCGGTGTTCTCACTGCTCCAAAATTGCCGCTTTATTTCACTCCAGATGAACAGAATCCTGAAAGAGAAAGAGGATACAAGCGTCATTTTTCAGCTTCCAAGAAGGTAATAGATTTCTACCTTAAGGTCGGAATTTGCTTCCAACTCGCCTTTATCCAAATTGTCCCTCGCTTGGATGATTTGTCCTAATTGCTGCGGTCAAACGAGGTCGCGTTCGAGTAAAACACGACTCTCTATCGCGTAGCAAGTTCGAAGTTATGACATATCAAGTTATGAATTGAATCGAAGTATTTTGGTTGTTTTATCGCTAAATTGTCCACAAACTGTATATAATTTTGTTGTACAATTGTAAATCGATAGTAATATTTGGTTACTTAAGCTAGCTTGACTTTCAAAGATCTATTTTAACCAAATCATTAAGGTTGATTTTAGTCATATATTTGTGCAAATTTCCTTGCTGGAACGAAAACGTAAATGTTTGATACAATTTTGCGAGGTTTTAGGTTGTTTATTAGTTGCAATCAGAGTAAAATTCTTCTAGACAGACTCGTTTTTCAGTATTTTATCTTAAATAAACAATTTGGCTGTTCAAAATAGATTGGGTTATTTTTAGATAACTATTTTTGTTTTAGTTCTGAATAAGTTTACTAAATAGAAGTCTTTTTATAGTTTGTTATGGTAAATTAAAATCACATACTGTATGTGTTGTTTTTAGGTAATTTTTTAATGAAATTAGTTAGGATTAACTTTACTAGGCAGAATTCATTAAAGATATATGTAAACTCACAGGTAAATTTTGCTGTTATGAAGAAACAATGTTATCAAAAAGTGTTATTAGGTAGTAGTTCTTTTATAATATTTTACTATAAATAAATACTTTTTGTATAATTTATATATTATTTTATTGCTTTCCAGGTCAGCTTTAAGAGCTAGAATGAGGTAAACTCAATTAACACAACACAACACCGGACAGAAGTGTTTTTATGATGTTCCCAATTAAATGTAAAGTTTACATAATCAAAAAAATTTGCCTTGATTGTAGGTCATTTTTGTTAACTAATTTACTAATATTTAATAGTTAGAATTCATTTTTTTGAGGTTTTATGATACATGTAAACTCCTGTTTTACATGTTTTATACAATTTGGATTGAATTTAGACAACCTTTGTTGTTACTTGCTATAGTTACATTTTTAAGGTAAAAAACAAAACAAAAACAAAAACAAAGTTGGCTTAATTTTATGAATCTTTTGATGTTTATTCAGCTATTTCAATGGTACCAAATTTATGTATATGGTATTTTGCAGTGAGTGTCTAGTAACTTGCATTTTATCTATTTGCAGTTTGGGTTGCTTACAGGCAACTTGCTACTTCAGTTCATAACAACGTGGTTTACTAGCTAGAGTTAATTTTTATGGCGATTGTACATCACATTTAAACTCACATTTCACTATCAACTTAGAACAAAATACTAAAAACATAACAGTTGAAAATCTTCCCTTTTCTCCCAAAAAGCATTTGCACTAACATTCGTGAGTAACCTGAAGGTTGCATAGCTACTGCAAATGATTAAAATATGTGGACATTAAAGGTAAACACGACACTTTGCGCTTCGGCACTCGCACTTTTCGCGTAAACTCGAAATCCGAGGTCCCGATCCAAGCGGCTTCCCGTTTTGTGTTGCGCTAACCTGTTCGGCGTCTTCGGCGTGCTGTCTCCGCAATCATCCGCGAGCCATTTTTAGCACACCGCCGGGCTGTAAACACTGTTTCCATGGCAACCTCGCCGAGACACACATTGATAAGCGGATTGGTGCCGCGGCTCCTTTGCTGACGGTCGAACCTTTAAAGCCGGCCGCGTCTGGAAGGAGGAACGCAATTAAACCTGACCGCTGGACACCGACGGGGGGAGAGAACAATCTAGCGGCTCGCGCCCTCTCGGACACGCCGGGGCACCCGGAGGCGTTTGGACGGGCCCAGTGGTCTGTGCAACAAACACTGGGATAAACGTTGGGAGCAAACATTACATAGCATGGCTGTTACCTAATGGGATAAAGGAGCTTTGGCACCAAGCAGCATGAAATGGCAAAAAAGTAAATTAGTACGCGTTCGAAACCACCAAAACAAGTAATGAGCGTTAAGGCAAGGCTTACCATTATCATTTTTGGTACCTTACTGGTTCCTCTTCTGGATGATTATCAAATAGACCAAGCAGGAACCAAAAGGTTCTCTGCTGCTGCTGCAGAACGTCCTGACTTGTAGCTAACGTGACAGTACCATTTTTGGTTTCCATTCTGCTGCTTCACCAACTAGGAATAAAAAGGTGAGGAACAATGGCAAAAGAACTTAAGGAGATACTGTAATCGGAAACAAGTATTGAGGACTTTCCTTGAGGCAAAGCAAACGCGAGAATTGCTTTGCTTCAAACTGACACAAAAGTCAATCGGCTCACTGGGAATACTCTCAGCAGTGAAAGTGAGTGATTATTTGTTATTGTCATTGCACCACAACCAGATATGACCTCTGCATTTGACCCACCCGTCAAGGATCAATGGGCAGTTGACATGGGCAGCGCCAGGGGAGCAGTGCCTTACTCATGAGCAGTGTTGGGCACATTACTTTAAAAAAGTAATTAGTTATAGTTACTAGTTACTTCTTCCAAAAAGTAACTGAGTTAGTAACTCAGTTACAGCGTTATAAAAGTAACTAGTTACCAGGGAAAGTAACTTACGCATTACATTTTTGAAAAAATGTTCAAATATGTTAAAAATGTGGATCCCCCTCCCCCCTTTGATGGAAATTTAGCTGTATGTTCATTTATTTGTAATAGCACTGACTATTAAATGTGTAATTAATGAAAGACACTTAAAATAAATAAAAGTCTAGATATAAATAAAATAATACATTTTTTTACAGAAAACAATCGAATTTAATATATCACTGTAGATTTGGTCATTACTATGTATATAATAGTAGAATGATAAAACACAATAGATGTTTTAGAACTTTTCATATTTATTGCACATCAACAGGCCGCAACTGGCGATCAAATAGGTCTAAATTAAATTATGCATGTACTCTACCTTAGCCAATCATCATCCCTTATGCGGTCGTCTCGCCCCTCACCAAAGAAAAGCAAAAAGCTTTGCCGCTCCTGTAGCTGAGAGCTTGGTCGGATGAAAACAGCTTAATAACAGTAACGCGCCGCATTGTTATTGTCAATAACGGTAACGGCGTTGTAACGATGGAAACAGTAATTGGGTAGATTACCCGTTACTGAAAAATGACTTTTTTTTTGGTAACGCCGTTATTCCCATCACTGCTCATGAGTACCACAGTGGTACCTTTACCGTAGCGTCCTTCTAATCACGGGGCGAACTCCCTAACCGTTATGCTACCGACTGCCCCAATCTCTCAATTAGCTACGGAAAATATCATGCAACTAGAGTTCGATTTAATAGCGGTTATAATATAATGGGGAAGTCGGAGAGATAATCAGGAGGAGGCAGAAGCAGTTGTTTTCGAGCACACACACACACACACACCTAATACGAGCGCCACTCTTGTGAAGTTCATGCCTCCTATCTGCCATCTTTGTGGCAAGTGATTGTGTGTACCAGAAGGTGTGTTTGTGTGCGTTCTTCATTTCCTTTCTGGCACACCGAGCACCCACCCCGTTGTCAAATTAAAGCCAGCATGAAGGAGAGGCCACATCTCATAGAAGCCTTATCATAGGCCCTACCCTCCCCAAATATGTGACACAGCATTTTAGGCTTTGTTAACATTGCAGTCCCACGATGGAAGGTGAAAGTCAAGAGAAAAGGACGGCACTGAAATACATTTTAAAATAGCTGTAATAAGTAAAGGATGTTAGGAAAACTATGTCTTGTGAATGTTTTGTGAGTCATTCATTCATTATCTGAACCACTTAATCCCAACTGGGGTCGCGCGGGGGGAACCGGAGCCTATCCCGGCAGCTATCGCGCGCAAAAGGCAGGGAACAACCCTGGGCAGGCGCCAACACACTGCAGGGCGTTTTCTGAGTCATGATATGGATAATTCTTACCAGAAATAGAGATTCTGCTGTTTTATTTATTTATATGTTTCACTTAAATGTTTGAAGCTGTACAAAACACACAGCGAGCTAATTACAGTAAAATTCCAACAATACAGTACAGTGCAACATTACAATCCATTAAATACCAAGTACAAAATACTAATAAATACTATGTCTGCCAGCACCTAATTCAGTCATTTATCATTATCATTACATTTCCAGATGTATGCATGCTAATGAAATAAATAAGCTGTAAACAACTGTACAAATAGGCACAGTAGTTAGCGCTGCCGCCTCACAGCACGAAGGTCCTGGGTTGAAACCCCGGGGACGGCTGTAGGGCCTTTCTGTGTGGAGTTTGCCTGCTCTCCCCGTGTTCGTGTGGGTTCCCTCGGGGTGCTCCTGTTTCCTCCCACGGTCCAATGGCATGCAATATAGGTGAATTGGTGACTCTAAATTGCCCTCCGTAAGGTGTGATTGTGTGAGCCCCGTGGTGTGTTGGCGCCTACCCAGGGTTGTTCCCCATCTGCGCCCATAAGTTCCCGGGATTGGCTCCGGTTCCCCCATGACCCCAGTTGGGATTAAGCGGTTCAAATAATGACTGACTGACTGACAACTGTACAAATATTTTGGCTAGACTTAAAATACCCTGGGCTGAAGCCCCGGTAAAATCAGCTGGCGACGCCCCTGCATGCAGTAAAAATGTGCACAACTGCGCAATAATACAGCAGTTGTAGATTCGTACCTGGAAATCTGAATAAGGAAGCATTGGTGAAGGTTGGAATGTAATTCCAAGTTGTGTAAGTCGGTTTTAAGAACAATTTTCTGCATAAGAACCTGCACAAGTCACTTCCAAAATGTACTAAATTATAGATGGCTAGTTAGTTTTATTTCAAAGTAATTGTTTACGTTACGATATTACTGTCTCTGAGTTGTAAATGCGTTACACGACTCCTGCATTTCTTTTGAGTTACTTTCACTAAAATTTTCCTGCGAAACGTTTACTGCAGTTCATTCTACATCCAGTGGAGGGCGATGTGGTGTAGCAGTGTGTAGGAAATAGCTCTTTTACTCGCACTTTGCATTCTCTTGTGCAAAAAGGGTCTTGCAGTGTTGGTGATTTTTGTTCTTAAAAGTGTTTTGTAACGCGTGCTACTGAAATATGTAACGAGTATACAGTAATATGACTGAAAACGTTTCAGTAACGCCTTACTGCGATAAATGCCATAATGACATAAATGTAAATGTAACTGGGTTCATTGATTCAAAAATTCATATTATTTATTATTTAGGAGATTACTTAGGAATTATTCATATAATTCCTCAACACTACGCAATGTACTGTTTATTTTCATATCGGTCAACATCCAACAATCTGTGTTTAATCCCCATTTAGAAAACCTCCGAGCAACATGAAGCAACAAACAGACTGCACCTTTGCTTATGCTTTTATGCACTTATGCACAGTCACTTTTTTCCGGACAAGATATTTTCAGTCTCCAAAATAGAACAAAAAGTTTAAAAGTGCGTGCAAGGCAGGTAAAAAAGTAGCCGAGAGAAAGAGACAGTGAGAGAGCGATAGAGCACCTGATCTCCTTCTCCGTTTTGGGGATGAAAGCGCTCTTGGTGAATAATGGACTCGAATCTCTTGGGACAACCTTTATAAAAACACAGCGTTTCTGCCACACTGGGCAGAAACGCCCTCAACAACAGTAAGACGGGCAACTGCAGAGGTGAGTTCGCTCTGTCGCCTTATTTGATGGAGATATTTACATATGTTTTCTGTATTAAAAGTCTCTTCTCTTTCTTTCTCAACCCATTGTCTTTCTCTTGCTCTTTTCTCCACAACCCCCCTCCCCTCCTTCCTTCCATTCTTTTTCCCCCATCCCCATCGCTTCCCTTTTCATCCTGTTCTTCTCTGTGGACGTTTGTTCCAGCACGGAGAGGAGGAAACATGACGAACTGCAACAGATGGAACAGGAGCTGCCTGGCTGGCTTTTTGACAAAAGATGTAAGAGGCCAAAAAAAGGAAAAAGCTCAAAAACAAAAACAAAAACACACTTCAGGTAGTGGAACATGTGGAGAACCAGAAGAACATCATGATTCCAACATCTACGGAGGATTTCCACATATAACCAGCCGTTTTACACACCCAGAAACTGTGTGGAATCCTCAATACTTTTTCTCTACACTACTGAACACTGTTCAGTAGTTCTGAACGTATAAGTACTGAACATTGCTTATCAATTCTGAATGCCGAACAGAAGTAATCAATATAGTATTGAGGTACTTCGTTGAGTTCTGTTGAGCAGTACTGAACACTGTATTGCAGTTCTGAATACTACAGAAGGGCTGAGTTCTTTTGAGAACTGAACGTTACGCTGTTACACTACTGAATATTCTAGCAAGGTTTAGTCTAGGTTTCACTGCAGATCTGAACACTGCAGATCTGATGTATTGCAGTGCTGAATTCTATCTAGCAATACTGAACCTTCTGAATGCTCTGTTGGACTAATAACCGTAGCAGTACTGAATACGCAAGCAACTAACAGTTTAATTGCGCTGCTGAATATGTTGCCGTTCGAGTTGTCGCGGTACTGAACTCTATATAATAGTTCTGAAAGCTGTACAGCAGTAATGAATAGAGCATTATGGTACTAAATGCTGTGTAGAAGTACTGAACTCTTCATTGTGTACCTAAACGAGGGGTCGGCAACCCGCGGCTCTGGAGCTCTCTGAGGCTTTGGAAAATAAATAATGAGTATTCAATTGAAGTGTATTTTGTTTTGATTCGTTGGTTTTGTTTTGTTTTTTAAATTGTAGTTCGAAATTTGAAGATTATTGTGATCTTGTGACATTAAAATACAATGTGTTTAATTTTTTGGCACTCAAAATATGCGTCACAAAAGCTGGTATAAGCCCGGATTTGCAGACGCTTTGCGCTGAGGTTCAGGAGCAAAAGTCCCATTAACCAGGTAAACACTCTTTGAGTGTTAAAGGTTGCCGACCCCTGACCTAAACAATCTTCTTCTTCTTCTTTCTCTTTCGGCTTTTCCCTTCAGGGGTCGCCACAGCGAATCATCTGTCTCCATTTAGTCCTATCTTCTGCATCCTCTACCCTCACACCAACTAACTTCATGTCCTCTTTCACCGCATCCATAAATCTCCTTTTTGGTCTTCCTCTCAGCCTCCTGCCTGGTGGCTCCAACCTCAGCATCCTTCTACCTATGTACTCATTGTCTCTCCTCTGGACGTGTCCAAACCATCTCAGTCTGGCCTCTCTGACTTTATCTCCAAAACATCTAACATGAGCTGTCCTTCTAATGAACTCATTCCTGATCCTATCCATCCTCGTCACTCCCAAAGAGAACCTCAACATCTTGAGCTCTGCAACCTCCAAGTTCTGCCTGCTGTCTTTTTCCTCATTGGCACTGTCTCCAAACCATACAGCATGGCTGGTCTCGCTACTGTCTTGTACACCTTTCCTTTCATTCTTGCTGAAACCCTTTTATCACACCCTGACCTAAACAATATAGTACTGAAATCTTTACTGTAGTACTGAATACTACATAGCAGTACCTAGCAGTCTCTCTCTCTCTCTCTCTCCTCCAGAATACTACAGAAGGACTGAGTGTAGCAGTACTGAACGCTGCCAAAAATTCAAGCAGTGCTAAAGGTTTAGCTGCAGTTCTGAACCACGTATTGCGGTGCTGAATAGGTTGCCGTTCGAAATGTTGACTTCTTGGTTGGACTAAGTTCTATATCGCAGTACTGAAAACTATGTAAAAGTATTGCAGTGCTGAATTTTGTGTAGCCGTTTTAAATGTTTTATGGCAGTACAACATTCTAAATTGCAATGCTGGGCTTTAAATGCTGAGTCTCCGGCTTAGCAAGCCTTAACGAGCACCACGCTGACATCTGCTGTAAAATCTCACCGGGGTGAAGAGTAATTTACCCACAGGAAATTGAATGCTTTATCTTCAGGATATGGAGGGCTTTATCTTTAAGATCGATGGACAGAGTGTAATTGCTAGGTGTGGTCTTTGGGGAAATCAGTCTATATACAGTATTTGTATCATATTACACCATTTCTACACCTGAGGAGGCCCCTTTAAATGGAATTAATTTTCCAGCAGGCTGTGCACGTTGCGTGTGCTATTCGTCAATACAGGCAAAGACGTGATGCCGGTCAAGCGGTTACCTTTGCAAACGCAAAATTGATGATGCACGAAGGCTGAATATGATATTGTAACACAGATCTCACACGCCTCACATTTTGCTAAGTTTCACACGCAATGTTGTAGTTAGCACTACCATGGAGGCCACTTCCTTCGGGTTTATTTAAGTGATTATTGAAATGGTGGGGCGACACGGTGGCCTGGTGGTTTGTGCTGTCGCCTCACAGCAAGCAGGTCCTGGGTTCCATCCCCAGGTCGGTTGTAGGGTCTTTCTGCATGGAGTTTGCCTGTTCTCCCCGTGTTGGTGTGGGTTTTTCCAGATGCTCCGGGTTCCTGCCGCCGTCCAAAATCATGTCGTTTAGGTTAATTGGATACCATAATTTGGCCCACCATAAGGTATGAATGTGAGTGTGTGTGTGCCCTGCGGTGTGTGGACGCCTGCCCAGGGTTGGTCCCTGCAGGCGTGGCGGTGGTGGTCTAGTGGTTAGGATACTTGTGTCTGGATCAAGAGATCGTGGGTTTGAATCCTACCTCCTGCACTACCGTAATTGGGGCCCTCAGTAAGACCCTTAACCCCAAGTTTCTCCAGGAAGTTCCTGAAATTAGGAAAAATGGAAGTCGGTCTGCATAAGGCCTCGTCCACACGGATGTTCGAAATGAACGCCCTCTGAACACCATACGCATTTTTGCTGCGTTTTGTAACTGCGTTCGATTGGCGTTTCACTGGCGTTCGCAATAACGTCGTTTTCCTCGCGTTGATGAGCAGAAAAACGGTGGGCATTTAGTCGGCGCTCACCTGGCGCCACGAACGCCAGAACAACGACTGGTTCAGACATCCGTGTGAACGAGGCCTAAGAGTGACTGCTAAATGCCATTAAATGGAAACGTAATTGGAAAATGTCCCTGCCTGGCGTCCAAAGATTGAACGACGATCGTTTTTCTGCTCATTGGAGAGAATCAGAGCGTTCATTACCTGCGTTCGGTCGGCTGCGCGTTCTGATTGCGTCAAATAAACGTCCGTTTCAGTCGAAATCCTGGCGACGCAAAGAAAACGCCGCTATTGTATTTACATGGCGTTCGATTGACGTTCTGGAGGAACGAATATGTCCCATTGATTCCAAACAGGTACTGATACGGGAAATGCGGAAGCACCCGGTTTTGAAAATGAATGAGGGTTCCATTTTTCCTGAACTCAAGACGACCCACAGGTAAACACATTGACTGTCACACCAAACTACAGACTAGACTGCAGGTTGCCGTCAAACAGTGTCAAACCAACCCCGATGTACCGCCTCACGAGATCTTGGGCTCACCAATCCCCAAGTCACCAACACAGGGTTTCATCTACTTGACCACACTGTCTTCACAACAACTCAATGACTGGCCATGCTGACAGCCGTTACGCCGTCCAAAATTGCAGCTTGTGGAGGCACAGGTGCGACCTGTTCGTCCTGCGTCCCCAGCTCCCATATTAGTCGGTTAATTCCTTGTCACACGGGTGTCTTCAGTTGCAGAGAGGCTGCCACAGCGGATTTTTGAAGATGTCATTATCGGCCATAATTGCACTCTGGACGGCTGGAAGGGGGTAGAATTACAGCTATCGCCAGCTCCATTCTGCAGAATTCTTTCTCTTGTTAAGGTGCTAAAATTGCTCCTCTGTCGGCATTCTTCATCAATCTGAAAGCTGTATTGACTTGTGGTAGCGGAATAATCTGAGCAGCTGCCGTAATTTTATACACACTGCCATTGTTGATTGCGAGGAGTAAAAAGGCAATTATGGCAAGTTATTCTTGATCACTGTTACCGCTAATAACATTCTGCAGTTTGAGGAAGCAAGAGAAACTGCTGTATATGTGTGACAAGGAAAATATTTGAGGAGAACTGTGTAGAAATTCAGTCTTCACTCATTTCTTTTTACTTAACTGTACTCGCCACGATAAAGTCACTCAAGAAAGTATTGTTTAAAGATGTAAACAGTAGAATCAATTGTAGCTGTCTCTTGCTCTCCCTTCACCATTTACCCCCTTCCCTCTCCTCTTTTCCCTATCTCTCTCTTCCAGTCCTCCCGTCTCTTTCTCTCTCTCCCTCTTTTGCACCCCACCTTCCCTCTCTTCCAGTCCTCCCGTCCTTTTCTCTCTCTTTCAGCTAGTCCTCTCTCTCCCTCTCTCTTTTCCAGTCCTCCTCTCTCTCTCTCTCTCTCTCTCTCTCTCTTTTCCACCTCCCTTCCAGTCCCTTCTCTGTCTCTCTCTCTCTCTCTCTCTCTCTCTCTTTTCCAGCCCCCCTCTTCCAGTCCCTTCTCTCTGTCTCTCCCTCTCTTTCTCTCTCTTTTCCACCCTCCCTTCCAGTCCCTTTTCTCTCTCTCTCTCTCTCTCTCTCTCTCTCCCCTGTGTCCTCTCTCTCTTTCCACCTCCCTTCCAGTCCCTTTCTCTCTTTTCCAGCCCCCCTCTTCCAGTCCCTTCTGTCTCTCCTCTCTCTCTCTCTCTTTTCCACCCTCCCTTCCAGTCCCTTTTCTCTCTCCCAGCCCCTCTTCTAGCCCCCCTCTCTCTCTTGAGTCCTCTCTTCACCGCCCAGCCCCCACCCTCTCTCTCTCTCTCTCTCTCCCAGCCCCCTCTTCCAGCCCCTTTCCTCTCTGTCTCTGTCTCTGTCTCTGTCTCTCTCTCTCTCTTTTCCAGCCCCCCTCTTCCAGCCTCCCCTTTGCTTTCTTTCTTCTTTTTCCAGCCCCTTTCTCTCTCCTCTTTTTCCAATTCCTTCCAGCCCCCCCCCTCCCTCCCCCTTTTTTTCCGCTCCTTCTTCTTCCAGCTCCTCCCTCTCTTTCTTTTTCCACCCCCTCTTCCAGTCCCTCCTGCCTTTTCTCTCCTTTGCACCCCACCTTCCTCTCTTCCAGTCCTCCGTCTTTTTTCTCTCTTCAGCTAGTCCTTCTCCTCTCTTTCCAGTCCCTCCTGTTCCTCTCTCTCTCTCTCTTCTTTTCCACCTCCTTCCAGTCCCTTCTCTCTCTCTCTCTCTCTCTCTCTGTCTGTCTCTCTCTCTCTTTTCCAGCCCCCCTCTTTCAGCCCACTTTTTTTTTTTCTCTCTCTCTCTCTCTCTTGAGTCCTCTCTTTTTTCCACCCTTCCAGCTCCCCACCCCCTCCTCCTCTCTCTCTCTCTCTTGAGTCCTCCTCTCTTTCCACCCCTTCTCCAGCCCCTCAATCTCTCTCTCTCTCCCCCCTCTTTCCAGCCCCTTCTTTCTCTTCCAGCTCCTCCCTCTCTCTCTCTTCTTTTTCTCCTCTAACTCTCTCTCTCTCCCAGTGCCCCCATCCTCCCCCCGCCATCCTCTCGACAATGGGCCGCTGCACTGACCGCTTCTAAACACTAGATGACAGCAAATCTTTCATTTTCGCGATGCGACTCATGAAGCCCAGGCTCGAGATGGGTTTCCTTCTACCATTCTACCCTTTCACTGAGGAGCTCCACCACCACATCGCCCTCCGCTGGCTGTAGAGTGACCTGCAGTAAACTACACGTTAGCATTTTACCATGTCCCACTTCCACACTCATTTTAACTCAAAAGTAAAGCCGGAGTCGCCAGTGAACGCTACAACTAGGGGTAGACAGTAATATTGAACGTAACCAATCTGCTGAAATAACACTCAACTAGTCAGCTCCCTAATCTAGTAGCGTGAAAGGACTCGGCCTGGGCGCAGTAATAATGCAAGCCTCAGGACGCGATGTCCGGCTGTTACAGCAGGATTCTGGGAGATATGAGCAACTATTGCTTCCTTCCAGCCTTCCCTCCAACCGCGAGGTCATTCCCAGTGCATTCTGTTCCTGGCCTGTGTGTGTGTGTGTGTGTGTGATGTTTTCTTTCCACTTTCGTCCTTTATATGAGCTTAGAAAAATGTCTTCTTGCCTTTTCTGTGATAAAATATGTGTGTGATGCTTATGATCCTCGGTCTCCACTCAGATGTAAAAACAAAGGTGTGTGAGTGTGTGTGTGTGTGTGTGTCAGTGTTGGTGTGTGTGTGTGTGTGTGAGAGAGTGTTTTGAGTGTGTGTGTGTGTCGGTGACTATTTGTGTGTGTCAGTATGAGTGGGTATGTTTGAGTGGATTTGTGTGTGTGTGAGAGTGTTTTGAGTGTGTGTGTGTGAGTGTTGGTGTGTGTGTGAGAGAGTGTTTTGAGTGTGTGTGTCGGTGTCTATTTGTGTGTGTCAGTATGAGTGGGTACAGTATGTGTGGGTATGTTTGAGTGTATTTGTGTGTGTGAGAGAGAGTGTTTTGAGGTGTGTGTGTGTGTGTGTTGGTGTGTGTGTGAGAGTGTTGAGGTGTGTGTCGTGGTTCATTTGTGTGTGGCTGGGGCATGAGGGTACAGCATGTGTGTGGGCACGCTTGGAGGTATTTGTGTGTGTGAGAGAGAGTGTTTGAGTGTGTGTGTGTGTGTGTGTGTTTAAAATGTCTGTTTAGTGTGTCAGTGTGAGGGCATGTGGAGTGGGTGTATGTGTGGGTGCTTTTGAGAGTATTTGTGTGTGTGTGTGTGTGTGTGTGCGTGTGTGTGTGTGTGACAGAGTGTTTTGAGTGTGTGTGTCGGTGTCTATTTGTGTGTCAGTGTCGGTGTGTGTGTGAGTGTTTTGAGTGTGTGTGTTGGTGTCTGTTTGCGTGTGTCAGTGTGAGTGGGCATGTGTGTGGGTATGTGTGGGTGCGTTTGGGAGTATTTGTGTGTGTCAGTGTCGGTGTGTGTGTGAGAGAGTGTTTTGAGTGTGTGTGTCGATGTCTATTTGTGTGTGTGTGTGTGTGTCGGTGTCTATTTGTGTGTGTCCGGGTGTGAGGGTATGGAGTGGGGTATGTGTGGGTGCTTTTGAGCGTATTTGTGTGTGTGTGTCAGTGTCGGTGTGTGTGTGTGACAGAGTGTTTTGAGTGTGTGTGTCGGTGTCTGTTTGTGTGTGTCAGTGTGAGTGGGCATGTGAGTGGGTATGTGTGGGTGTGTTTGGGTGTATTTGTGTGTGTGTGTGTGTGTGTGTGTGTCAGTGTCGGTGTGTGTGTGTGAGAGAGTGTTTTGAGTGTGTGTGTCGGTGTCTGTTTGTGTGTGTCAGTGTGAGTGGGCATGTGAGTGGGGGTATGTGTGGGTGCGTTTGGGTGTATTTGTGTGTGTGTGTGTGTGTGTGTGCCAGTGTGTGTGTGTGTCAGTGTGTGTGTGTGTGTGTGTGTCTGTGTGTGTGTGTGTGTACAGTGTGTGTGTGTGTGTGTCAGTGTGTCAGTGTGTGTGTGTGTGTGTGTGTGTCAGTGTGTGTGTGTGTGTGTCAGTGTGTGTGTGTGTGTGTGTACACTTCCCTTGACGTGTTCCAGCCTTGACAAACTCACACACCTCATTTTAAATTCCTGTGTTGTTTTCCTGTCCTCACTGCGCTCTTTTCTTTCTTTCTTCCCTTCTTTCTTCCCTTCTTCTCTCTATCTTTCATTGTTCTCCCTCCCCCTGTGCCTCCACCACTCTCTCTGTTTAATTCTCTTCTTCTTCTTCTTCTTCTTCTTCTTCTTCTTCTTACTGTCGGTCTCTCTTTCATATTCTCTCTCTCCTCTATCACCAAATCCCCTGCTGTCTCTCACTCCTTCACTCACTCTCTCTCTCTCTCTCACCAAACTCTCTCTCTTTCATATTCTCTCATCCCATCTTTCATTCTTTCTGTTTTTCTTTCTTTTATTCTGTTTTTCTTTCTTTCTATTTTCCTTCTTTCTCTCATTATTTCTGTTTTCTTTCTTTCTTTTATTCTGTCTGTTTCTTTTCTTTTTATTTCCATCTTTCTTTCATTCATTCTTTCTCTGTCTTTCTTTTCTATTTTCCTTTCTTTTCTTTCCTTCTTTTCTGTTTTCTTTTCTTTCTCCTTCATTCTTTTCCTGCTTTTTCTTTTCTTCTATTTTACATCTTTATTTCATTCATTCTTTCTCCTTTCCTTTCTTTAAATTATTTTTAATTTTAATTTATTTTTTCTGTTTTTTCTTTTCTTTTCTTTTCTGTCCTCTTTCTTTCTTTCATGAATTCTCTCAGTTTTTCTTTCTTTTTCTGTTATTTTCTTTTTTCTTTTATTTATTTCAGTTTTTCTTTCTTTCTGTTTTTTCTTTTCTCCTTTCTCCTCCAAATCCCATTTCCTTTTAATACTCTCTCTCTCTCCCAACTCTCTCTCTTTCATATTCCTTCTTTCCTGATTCTCCAGTTTCTTCTACTTTCTCTCTCTCTCTCCCTCTTTCCCTTTCATTTTCTCTCTCTAACCCCCATCTTCCCTCTTTTCTATCTCTCACCCACCCCCAAATCTCTCTCTCACTCTCTCTCGCTCTCTCTTGCCCCTTCTCCATCTGTCTCTTTTTCTCTCCTCTACTCCTATATCCTCCCTCCTTTTGTTAGTTTCTCATATATATTCCTCCCTCCTTCTTCTTCTGTACAATCCATTATCACGAGCTGTGCCCCAAAAATGTGTGGAATTTTATTTTGATCCCTGGTTCACAGAGAGCCTCTTAGTGGCTCCGTCACCTCGTCTTCTTCACATTTTTTCGTTTCTAACGTACAAGACAGACGGTACACAAACGGATTGGCATTATTTGTACAAGGGAGGTCTTTGTTCGACGAACCTTGTCATCGTGGGCAAACTGCAGGCCTGAGCGCTCCCGGACGCGGAGGTTCTGAGCGGAGATTTGTGACCTGGGAGATCTTTTGACAGCGCCTGGTGTAAGTTGGCATACTGTTTCGGTGTTTGGCTTTAGGAGGGAAGGTTTCTGTCTGTCTGCGTCTCACTCAGGCCTTGACTCCAGGAAATGGCAAGAACAGATGTTTCTGTCGCAAGGCACGGCTCCTATAGACAGACCGTAAACGTTCCAGAGAGGATCGGACTTTTCCCTTTTTCTTTTGTATTTTCCAAAAATTCTCAACTGAGATATGACATAAACCATTAGTGAACAATACGTAATCCTTCTATTCCCTGTAAAAATGCCTAAAGAAGTGACGAAGCTAGTTATAAGCTTATTAGTTATTATAATATGGTGTTTACAGCTGGATTATGGTTAAATTAAGGTTCGGTTATTGTTAGTCTTAGGGTTATATTAGATATAGCCAGGTTTAGGTGATTATGATTGTTTAGTTACATTATGATTACCTTTAGGGTTAGATTATGGCTAGGTTTTGGGTTAGATTATGGTTAGGTTTTATGTTAGTTTATGGGTAATGTTAAGGGTTAGATTATGGTCAGGTTTGGGGCTAGATTATGGTTAGGTTTTTGGTTAGATTATGATGTTTAGATTATAGCTGGGTTTAGATTTAGATTATGATTAGGTTTTGGGTTAGATTATGGTTAGGTTTTGGGTTAGTTTATGGGTAATGTTAAGGGTTAGATTATGGTCAGGTTTTGGGTTAGATTATGGTGAAGTTTTTGGTTACATTATGATTATGTTTAGATTATAGTTAGGTTTAGGTTTAGATTATGATTAGGTTTTGGGTTAGATTATCATTATGTCAAAGTCTAGATTATAGTTATGTTAAGGTCTAATTTGTAGTTATGTTATGGCTAGGATTATGGTCAGGTCTTGAGTTAGTTTATGATTATGCTAAAGGTTAGTTTATGGTTAGTGTTAAGGGTTAGATTATGGTTAAGTTTTGGGTTAGATTATGGTGAAGGTTTTGGTTAGATTATGATTATGTTTAGATTATAGTTAGGTTTAGGTTTAGATTATGGTCAGGTTTTGGGTTAGTCTATGGTTATGCTAATGGTTAGTTTATGCGTAATGTTAAGGGTTAGATTATGGTCAAGTTTTGAGTTAGTTTATGGTTATGCTAAAGGTCAGTTTATGGCTACTGTTAAGGGTTAGATTATGCTCAGGTTTTGAGTTAGTTTATGGTTATGCTAAAGGTCAGTTTATGGGTACTGTTAAGGGTTAGATTATGCTCAGGTTTTGAGTTAGTTTATGGTTATGCTAAAGGTTAGTTTATGGGTAGTGTTAAGGGTTAGATTATGCTCAGGTTTTGGGGTTGATTATGATTATGTTTAGATTATAGTTAGGTTTAGGTTTAGATTATGATTAGGTTTTGGGTCTAGATTATCATTATGTCAAAGTCTAGATAGTTATGTTGAGGTCTAGTTTGTAATTGTGTTAAAGGTTAGATTATGGTTAGGTATTGAGTTAGATCATGGTTATGTTAAGGCTAGTTTTATGGTTAGGTTTAAGGTTATCATCAGGGTTAGGTTTAGATTTACGTTGGCATTAGGAGTTTATTATGGGTACAAGTGCAAATGGTTAGAAAATTCCTAGCTTAGCATTAGGTTATAGTTAGATCTTGGGTTTAATTATGGTTATGTTAATGGTTGGATTATGGTTATGTTAAGGGTTAGATTATGGTTAGGATTTGGGTTAGATCATGGTTAGATGTGGGGTTAGATATGGGTATGTTAAAGATTAGATTATGGTTAGGTTTGGGGTTTAGATTTAGGTTACATTATGGTTATATTAATGGTTAGGTTATGGTTAGAGTTTGGGTTAGATTATGGTTATTGTGAATTGTTCGATTATGATTAGGTTTTGAGTTAGATCATGACTAGGTTTTGAGTTAGGATTATGTTGCGTTAAGGGCTAGGCTTATGGTTAGGTTTGGCTGCAAGATCATGTGTATGAGTGTAAAGGGGAAATTAGAAAACTGTTCGTTTAGGGTTAGATTATGGTTAATTTTAGGTTTAGATTATGGATCATATTAGATTAAGTTGTCAGCACAGAATAGATTTGTATGTATAATTTATAGTGTTAAGATTAGATTATAGCTCAGCTAGGATTAGATTATTTCTAGATTTAGATATGTTGTTAGATCATGATTAGTTAGGATTATGGTTGGTGTTTTGATGGCGGGATTAGTGGAGTCTGTTGTTCAGTTTAGATTATGTTACTGGATAGGTTGATTTATGATCAAGTGGTGAGATTTCTAGAGTTAAGATTAGATTAAGATTGGGCTGTGTAAGGCATTTCTTATGGTCAACTACATGACAGATCCATTAATCCAAATAAAAACAATAGAAAAGACTTTTTTTTCTGATTTGTTAACACACTTCTACAAATAGAGTTGTTCTCACCGATGTAACTGGTTGAAAGTTATGAGAAGAAAACACTTAACGTTATTGGTTATAAAAGGTCATTTTGCTGCTCTGTTATTGTCCAGAAAAAGCGAAAGGCCAAAGCCTTGTAGTTATTAGGGCAGGTTTAGTCTGGTGGTGGGAGTTGGCCAACTTTTAATGGTTATCCTGATGTAAATCACCAACATAAAGGTCACGCTGGCGGCAAAGATCTGGACGCCCAGACTAAGTTGTACAATAGAGTTGCCATTAGCAACACCTTTATTATTAACTGCTTAGCGTCATTTTTTTTTCAAATTTGATCAGTTACACTTTATTTCTTAGCCTGTTGGCTTATCCAGCTCATTACTGTGTCAATGCTTTCATTTAGTAATTTTTAGGTCGCTGACCCTAAAAGTTAGAAGGGATCAGTGCTTTATGTCCATGTTTGAAGTAGTGAAACATACCAAGCTGCATTACAAGGCAAGAACTGCCAGCATTTATTCCTTCTACATAAGCAGGGGAGAGGCGAGTGAGAGTTGAACATATTTTACCAATTACTACACTTGTAAAAATTTCCACACACTGCATCATATTCTAAAAAAAGGCACTCAGGATGACTTTCAGTTTCAGGAAAAAGGGATGACTTCAGAGTGAACACAACATCTTAAGGTTACACTTTTTATTAACAGTTTGAAGTAATGTGTTACAGCTGTAACACAGTAATGTAAGGCACAGTAATGGAGGTGTAACGGTAATATTTTAATGGAACCAATTACTTTAAAATAATAAAAAAAGAACGATAGGCCCGGTCTCCCCGACTACCAGTCCGCCTCAGTGCTGTTCCATTCATGTCTGATTGCTTCCACAACTAGTCAGTGCTCCTAAATGATCTTAATTGGACACTAATTAAATTGAGTGTTAATGACCCACAACAAGACACTGCCTGGGCCTTATCAGTGCCTTAAGTGTTTAACTGTGTTAAAAGAAGCATGTATAGAAACTGTGATTTTAAATTTAAAAGCATGTAAGGAACTGTGATTTAATAGGTATCTATAGGTTGGTAAAATCTGCAGAGAAAGTGTGATAAAAAGTACACATAGAAACTGTTATTTTAATTTTAAAAGTGTGTATAGAAACTGTGATAAATACGTATAGAAGCTAATAAAACGTATAGAAACTGTGACAAAAAGTATGTATAGAAATTGTGATAAAAAGTGCACATAGAAACTGTGATTTTAATAAAAACTATGTATAGAAATTGTGATTTCAATTTTAAAAAGTATGTATAGAAACTGCTGTGATGTATTAGCACGTAAAGAAGCTGTTAACGGTATAGAAACTGTGATAAAAATAAGGAATGCAGCTAGGTTGTTAAAATGTATAGAAACTGTAATAAAAGAAGTACATTTAGAAGCCGTTAAAACATGTACAGTAACAGTGATTTTAATTTTAAAAGTATGTATAGAAACTGTGATAAAAGAAGAATGAAAGCTGTTAAATGTGCATAGAAACTGTAATAAAAGAAGTATTATTTAGAAGTCAAGTAAATATGTACAGTAACAGTGATTTTAATTTTAAAAGTATGTATAGAAACTGTGATAAAAGAAGTACGTAAAGAAGCTGTTAAATGTGTATAGAAACTGTAATAAAAGAAGTACATTTAGAAGTCAAGTAAAATATGTACAGTAACAGTGATTTTAATTTCAAAAAGTATACAGAAACTGTGATAAAGAAGTACGAAAGAAGCTAAGTTAACATGTGTATAGAAACTGTGATAAAATAAGCACGAAAGAAGCTGTTAAAATGTGGGTATAGAACTGTATTAAAAGACGCATATATAGGAGCTGTTAAATGTGTGCACAGTAACAGTGATTTAATTTTAAAAGTATGTATAGAAACTGTGATAAAAGAAGTAATGTGAAATAGTTTCGGTTAACATGTGTATAGAACTGTGATAAAATAGGGCACGAAAGCAGCTGTTAAATGTGTATAGGAACTGTAATTAAAAGAAGCACATTTAGAAGTCAAGTAAAATATGTGTACAGAACAGTGATTTTAATTTAAAAGTATGTATAGAACTGTGGATAAAAGAAGCACGTAAAGAAGCTGTTAAAATGTGTATAGAAACTGTAATAAAGACGACGATAGAGCTGGCTAAATGTGGCCAGCAACAGTGATTTTAATTTCTTAAAAGTAGCGTACAGAAACTGTGATAAAAGAAGTACGTAAAGAAGGTGTTAACATGTGTATAGAAACTGTGATAAAATAAGTACGTATAGAAGCTGTTAACATGTGTATAGAAACTGTGATAAAATAAGTACGTATAGAAGCTGTTAACATGTGTATAGAAACTGTGATAAAATAAGCACGTAGAGTAGAAGCTGTTAAAATGTGTATAGAACTGTAATAAAGATTTGACGATAGAGCTGTTAAATGTGGTAACAGTGAACAGTGATTTTAATTTTAAACGTGACAGAGAAACTGTGATAAACGTGGTTAAAAAAAGTATGTATAGAAACTGTGATTAAAAAGTATATATAGAAACTGTGATAAACGTATTAAAAGTATGGCAGAAATTGTGATTAAAAGTATGTATAGAAACTGTGATAAAATAAGTACGTATAGGAGCTGTTAAAATGTGTACAGTAACAGTGATTTTAATTTTAAAAGTATGTATAGAAACTGTGGGATAAACGCGGGTTTTAAAAAGTATGGCAGAAACTGTGATTAAAAGACGACAGAAACTGTGCAGTGTGGTTAGATCGGGCGAGAAAGTCACGATAACGTGTCCAACATCGGCGTTTTGGCGTAGCAAATCTACGTAACAAAAGGGGTTAAAGTCGGCTGGAAGTAACGGGTAATCCTCTGTGACGTCACCCGCCCCGCTCGGATCTGCCAGCGCGCGCCTCACCCGTAGTCCAGCGCGCGCTCCGCATCCATCCAGCACGCGACATCCAGGTTTACTTCAGCACGGGCTTCACAACTTCTCCCAAAACTTCCGAAAAGACGACGAAAAATGGGTAATGTTTCTCACCGATGCGTGTAATCTTCACTACTTAATTTTTCTCGGCTTGGTGTCAGGTCATGCTTGCTTGATCATTTTGCCACTTTATTTTGGGGGTTTGCGGAGAGGTGGGGAAGGAGATTTTCAGGATGAGGACTTTAATCTTTTGAACGGCATTATTGATCATTTTTCGCCATTTTAAAACCAACCAAACAAAACAAAAACCTGGTTTTGTTGAGGAAACGGCATTAACCCGGGAATGGATCAATTCAACTTGAGAACGCGATTAGGCCAAACCAAAAGGATTGTCTCTACACCGAATAAAGCGCCTGTGACGGGATCGCCAGCAAACCGCCTGTTAAACCGGCGAAAAGTAGCTAAAACGAATTTTCTGTGCTTGTGAACTTGATTTCTGCCCGACAGAACAGTCTGGAGTTTGTTTATAGGTCAATTCGCCTCAGTTATGAGGCGTAACTCTCTTTGACCGCAGCGCTGCGTTGCAGCTCCCGGTTTAGATATCGGCGATCGTTGTTCATAATTAAACATTAATTATTAGTATTGGGAATAAAAGGTAAAACATCGTTTTTTGTAGATTCAACCATTTGTAGTCATAACTGCGGAAAAATCGGGAAATTTAGTCGCGGTTTACTTGGAGAAGGGCGCTGACCGAGGCTGACTGAAAAGATGGTCGCTTATCTCAAGAGGAATGAAGACAAAAATTACTGCAGTAAAATGAAGACTATGTTAGCCGCTTTGTTACAGGACGTGCTGTGAGTCTCTCTTTGATCCATAATGGATGCTAGCGGTCAACGCCACAGTCAGCACTCTTGAAAGGATCTCTGGGGCTAAGAAGGGCTACAACTTTAAGAGGACTTCTGGTCCAGATGGTCCATCTCTCTCTCTCTCTCATCCCCCTCCATCCCCCACCTCAACTTGCTCTTTCGCTCTGTCCTCTCACCATCTCTGCCTCCCCTTTTTTTTTTTTTCCTCACAATGCTCCCAACAGCTGCAGAAAGAACTGCGGGAGAACCTTTGTCCTTGGAGAAAGCCTCCAGAAGATGATCTGATTCCTATTTGCACGTGCTACACGCAAGGCCTTCTCCTGCTAACCCGCCTAGTCAGTTCTCCCAAGGGGCTTCCTGGCTGCTCAACCCAACCGTGTCCTCGTGTCCTGGGTGGACTGTATGGAATTGTTGCACCCCGAGAAAGGGGGGAACTTTTGCCGACGGGTGCAGACGTTTTTGGCCCTGGTCGTCTTTACAAAGTCCCTTTGTGAGCGACTTAGTCTGCCCCATTGTTAGTCTCGGCCGTCGTTCACGAGCTTAATCCAACACTTTCATGTACCCGCTGCCTGGGAAAAAAAGGGGGCAATTGAAAACGGCGGGGCAAAAAAAAAAAAAAGGGAGGGGGTGGTTTGAACCGTGCTTTACTATTCAGCCTTATGCTTTAATATGACTGCATAGATGCAGCTTAACGTTAGCGCCTACTCTAAAAGCCTTGATTGTTTCTGTGAAAGCCTTGATTGTGCATAGAAGATATTATGCAATCTTTGATACTTTTTTTCGTCTTTCAAGACCAGGATAGAAGGAGGAGCAGGAGGAGGTGGTTGTGGGGGGGTGACAAGGCTGAACTTTGCTTCAAGGGCTTTCACTTATCAAAGAGGATTCAAGCAGGAATTTGTGTTTTGTTGCAAAGTAGACACATTTGTCCTGACATTTCAGTCAATAGAGGTCTATTGAGAAGAAGCGCTTCTTCACTGTGATGTGAGACACACAAAAGTGGTGGTCTAGGGCTCATGATTACAGGCAGTCCAAATGTCTGTGAGATATAACCTAAGGGTGCACCAATCCAGCTTTTTCATTCCCGATATTGATACTGATGCCTGGGTACTCAACAACAAGTACCAATCTTTCATTCATATGTTGTACAACCTGTGCTTTAAGTCCCCCATTAGCTTCAGACACGTCTTTAAAGAAGTGTAGGGAAAACCCGAATCAGATTTGATCATTTTTACATTGACACCTGCTTATGATTTTGCTCTCCTCCTGCTTATGATCCCGTGTCAGTAAGGAAATGCCACGCGAGTGCTGTTATAAATTATCGTTGCTGCTTTTCATTCTTTCCAGACAGTGTTTTTTTTTTTTCGTCCTCCTTTTTTAACTGTGGGTTTAAAAACGATCAGGACGGCATGTGGTGGCTTTGTGAGTTTGTTGTTTGTCTAGCGGTTGACTCATGGGGAAAGCATCCAGTGCATCATCCATCGGCCTGGTCTTGACGGAATGGCCTGCTGACGATGCAAGGAAAAGAGGTAGATGCAGACTTTTCCTTTAAGATGAGATGAGAGTTTGAGGAGAATTTTTAAGGTGTGGTTTGGTTGAAAAGTGAGTCGTGCGACTTGCACACATCCACTCCGCAGCCTTGTTTGGATAACCGAACTCTTGTTTCTGCCAAGACTTGGCAGGATTTTGGAAACGGTCTTTGACGCATGCTGCTTTCGCATGAGAGTGCTATCCATGGCCCTGAGGAGGGATTCTCAGCGTACAGGCTGCAAAAGTCTTTGATGACAATTTAGACGTTTATTTCATTTTCATTTTACGGCATTTAGCAGAGGCTTTTATCCAGAGCGACTTCCTTTTCCTAATTACTGAGGCAGTCTCCCTGGAGCAACTTGGGGTTAAGGGTCTTGCTCAGGGCCCCGTGAAGGTAGGGATTCGAACCCACGACCTTTTGGGTCCACAGGCTTACCATACTTAAGAATGTTCACCACACATTTTGCCTCTAAAGAAGTAGTGCTGCTCAAAAATTTGGTTTGTTTTTCTCCTGTCGAACATACTACGTCCGAATCCGTAAACCTGGAAAAACCAAACAAATGCGGTCCAAACTTAATCGCCGTCTTGTGACCGCTGCGAGTTAGCCATAATCAGATGCAGCAAATTATGAGCTTAATTGTGGACAGATCTCTTCTGTTCTCCTTCCCCCGCCCCCAAACCCAGATCAAGAGAGCGTTTCCTTATGGAAACTCATTTCTTTTTTAGCTTTCAGCATGAACTCGGCTCACATTGGGAGCTCGGAAAGTCTTACTCACCATCGTTGGCTTAAAGAGAGTCCGCGGTCCACGCGGCTGCCCTGTTGTTTACGGGTTGTGATGAGTGTAGTCGGTTTTTGCTTTTTTTGTGCTGGAGTAACATAAATTAAATTTCAAGCAACAGCGTTCGTCATTGGAAGGCCTTGTTTCGCCTATTTTCAGAGACTGTGTGTTTTTCAGTCGTGCTTCAATATGAAAAAGTTGTTGGCAGATCCCGAAGGCGAGAAAGTTTCCGTTGGTCTTCAATTCTGTTGTTTTTATTAAATCCAGATACTTCCTCCGGCGTTTAGAATTGATCTGGAGAACAATTTTGGCTGTGATAATGCCCGTTTTCTCGAGCCTCAAGCGGCCATCGCTTCTTTCACCTCAAAATGATCAGAGCTCGAGAGACTTGTCTTGGCCGGCCGTTCGTGGTTTGACGAGTCGTGGTGTACTCAGGAACCATCAGTATTTCGCAATGATTGAAATTTCTTAAAAATTCGGTCAATACCCCAGTTACTTATTGAGTGATTGTTGGTCATCGTGAACACGGCACGGCACAAAGTCCGCCGCAACCAACAGTGACCTCCACGAAGGAGCAGTGGGCAGAACCCGGGGAGCATTGCCTGGGGACGGTGACCCTCCAATCACGAGGCCAACTCCCTAACTGTTATACTAGCTAGTGCCCCAAAAGAAAAACTGTCCACTGCTCCTTCACGGTAGGGTCAAAATGCGGAGGTCGCATTCGGTTGTGGTGCACTGTGGGCGGTGCTGTGGTGTGTTCGCAAAGCCAAATAATCCCTCACTTAAAAATTCGCTTGGGAAGCATGAAAATATTGATCAGACTTCATCGATTTTGTCACATATTGGGAAAAGGTTGACCATTTGGCGACAGTCGTGTTTCCCCTAAAATTGAGTCCAGAGACCCCCACAGCTGGACGCAAGGAGATAATTGCCGCTGTCTCTTATGTCTAATAGGCTGGTGGTAAAATACTTGTCTATAAACCAGAAGGACATAAGGTCAAAGGCAGCACTATGCCACTCTTAAGACCCTTAAGACCCCCAAGTGGCTCCAGGAAAAGGTCTCTGTAATCAGGAAAACGTACGTCTGCTCTTTATTTTGGGGGGGGATTCTAGGCTCTCTTCCCCTTGGCACGGGGTCCGAATCCACACCTTAAACATTTAAACAAGTTTCACACCACAAAAAACTTCGAACGCCTCGTTTAGCCCATCGCTTTTTCCCTCTCGCCTTCTATCCTCGGATACAATCTACGCTTCTTATTTTAAGCCCTCATTAAAGAGGTCTACGCTAAACGCGAGATGAAACGATGGCAAAAAGACGGGCAGCGGGCGGACTTAATCGCCGGCCTCCTTTGGCCCCGAACCGCTCCTCAGACCAGCTTCGAAAGCTGTTAAACATTTTATTAGGATCATTTCAGCGTCGTCAGCGCTAGGGCTGCACACTACGCTACGCTACAATATATCAGATGACGGCAGTAAAACGTCTCATCTTTTCATATCGTAGTCGTATCGCTTGTTCGGCCGCGGCGCAAAACACACTTTTTACGGCTGTATTCGGCGACGGCTCGGAAGAGGGACCCCCCCAACCCGAAGACCCGCTTTCACACGAGAAACTCCGTCCAACCCGAGTTACCGTTTGTCCCGCATGCCCCCGGGCGCCTTTGCCCTCTACACCGGCCTGTTTTTTTGTTTTTTTTGCCCGGGACGTTAATAGGGCAACCCAGACCAAAAAAAAAAAAGCATTGATTATTTTCTCCCCTCATGCGGTCGATACAGTCTGGGTAAACACAGAGGGAGTGGGAAAAGCGGGTTTCGGTGTGTGTGTGTGTAAAAGGCCAGCTCACGCGGCCTCCAGCGTAGGTGTGCAAGAGTTGTTTCACCGGAGCCCTGGAAATGTGCGAAAGGACAAAGCAAAACACATTTGACGCTGACTCTGTTTCTTTTTTTGCGGTGTGTGTGTTGTTTTTTTTTAACGACTCCCCGGCGCACAAGCTCGATATGCAAAATGCGAGTCGGAACGCCAGCAGATAAACAACAGCCGAACATCACAGCGTCACCAAAAAAAAATGGCACTCGGAGCTGCACAACGTGTACGTGTTTACACTCGTGTCGATGTGTTTTTATCCAGAGTTTTTACATCATGAGCTCCTCACTGGTGCCAGTACTGGCCTGGGATTCAGGCAGAGAAGTCCAGGGAAAGCAGGGAATGTTGCGTCGCTCCACACCTCACGCAGTAATACAGTATTAGATGGATTAATGGATTAACTTCAATCTACAGTAAGATGCAGTCCTCTCGGTGTTTAATTATCGCTTATCAGCTGTTGTTACACTTTAAAACAAATTTAGCTCTATCTTTCTTCTCCGCTTTCAACGATATCTCGTCACGACGCCGTCAAGCCGTTCTCGCCAGCCTTGAAAAACGAGAGTTCCAAGGATCTGTAGCGCAATATATTTTTTAATATTTTCATCTAAAGCCCTCACCCGGCCCTTTTTTTTTTTTCTGAGGCGTACTTGGAAGGCGCTGGTTGACAACAAATAAAACAGGGAGTGTAAAGGCTCGGGCTTCTTGGCACCGTTCCTGCCGAGCGCATTCAGTGGCGACAGACGAGCCCTTTGTGGTGCGTTCATTCACTAACGCAGCTCCCGGACTAAGACAAAAGCCCCCGGGAGGCCTTCTCACAGGAGCCCCGGCCACGCTAATCACACTTCTGGCGCTCGAAAGAGCTTTCAAGTGAGAAGAGCCGGGTTTAATCTTTAAATGCCTGACTTAACGCTGGGTAGTCTGAATTTAAACACTGGTCGCTTTTTGCAACGCCGGGATTTTCCGGAAAGCGTCTTCGATGACCTCACAGTACCTCGTTACACTTTCGATCCTGCTCACGCGAGGTCCCTTAACTTGAGTCGGTGAGATGTTTCAGTGATTCCTGGACGCCTCAAAGCTGGTTAAATCCGGCCAGCCGGCCTTTTGAGGTCACACGCGAAGCCGCCAGATTGGCCTCAAGATCTGGATTCAGCGTGATTTCGGGCATTATCGTGCCGATAAAGCTGCCGAGAGTCGACTCCGTATTGAACCTGGTACGTGGTTCCAGGCCCTAAGTCTCGCCATTTCAGCGCTGGCAGTGTTCGCGGACGCCAATTTTTATTGACCACTTGGAGCTTTGCTCCGGATGGCTCGACAGCTGCAGGAAACTCGATAGCACGGGTGTCCAGAGGGGCTCGGCAGACAAGAAACGGAACTTTTTTTTTTCTAACGTCCTGGGATGATATATATGACAGGATTCCCGTGGTGCTAATCGAATTGAGACGGACGGAGGAGTCGTAATTAACGCTGGAAATTCGCAATGTGTCACATGATCCCAACAGGTGGTTAAGTCCACAGCTGTCTTATTGAGTCCAGAAGTCCAGCTATTTATGTACACATTAAGTGGTCATAGCTTCCTTTCACCTAAAAACGATCCGAACTTTGGATACTCGCCTTTTCGGGCCTGCATCTTTGCTTTCATCGCTGGTTTCTCTCCAAATCCCGCTCGATGCTCTGCTATCTGCAGAACGGAGGTCATGCTATGGACTTACTGCTGATCGTTCCTGTCCAACACAGCGTCTCAGGGCTCGGGGCTCGGCTCTTGGTCTGGTCAAAGTTGAACATATAATAAAGAAGCCCAGTGACTCGTTTTTTTGGGGTTTTTTTTTTAGCCTTTCTCACTTCTCTTTTTTGGATGGGGGGAGCGTTTGTTTTGGATCCAAACGATCTCAATAGGGCAGCTGTTTGCCCTCATGAATATTCCGAAGTAGCCGGACCCTGGTGTTTTTCCCAGGTCCGGTTCTGCCACGGCCAAAAGCCACAAAGGCTGACGGTAAACGCGTCTTTGACCCTTGGCTAATGTTTGTCCGTTGAAAATAGCCCCCAGAGAAGAGAAGAGAATCACATACAAGGAATTTGCTGTGTCGGTTGGTGCCAAGACATTAAGAACTAACGACTATTTTGTTAATCGATTGAGCGGCTGATTATTTCATCAATTATTAATCGAATAATTGTTTTTTTCCAGCATTTTTTAAAAATAAACCAAACTTTCTTCTATTTCTCTCTATATTTTTTACTCAAAAAACATTCTTAAAAATGAAAAATGAGTTTTTACCCATTTTAGCCCATGTGACTCAAGGTTAATTTATTTTTGACTCCTTTCTGGGAGCGAACAACATTTTTGCGCAAGACGGCGTTCCACACTAGAGTGACGTCACAATAACGCGGTGGGCACGCGCCGGAATAATCGCTGCAAATATTAAGCATAACGACTGTGTTGTGAGTAGGACGCTGGTTATAAATAAATGGGAAGATTTGACTAAACTGGAAAGCTTCAGTGAACGACTTCCCCGAGAGAGTCGCGCGCGCCGTTTGTTGTTCACGCCGCCATGAAAATGTCAGCCCTCGGCGCGATTACTTCCAGCTTTCGCTGACGACGCCGGGTTCTCGCTCTCGCCTCGTTTATTTTACGGGCGTCGGGCGCCTCCAGCTTAACGCTTTCTTGCCGCTGCGCTTTGGTTAGCTTCCTGCCCCACGTTAAAGGGTAGCCACTGTAATGCATCAGGCGTGTATATTAACGAGACCCAACTAATCGATCGCCAACTATTTGAATAATCGGCGAGTAGATATGCTGAAAGAACACACAGAATGAGAAAAAAAAGTCATGCCATTTAATGAGCCAGAAGTAGAGAACGCTTTTTAACGCATTCAGAGGGAGCAGCTTTTATGATTCACCCCGCACCTTTTTGCTCGCCAACACTTCAGCGGTAATTTTTCTAACTGGCTCGGATTGCGCGAAGAACGCCCACGGCGTGAGAAGCGCGATCCGCATCGGCGCCACGTTTTCAAAACGCTTGCAGCAACGCTGCCGCGATACAATTGAATTTCCTGTGTAATGCAGTCCGAAAAGACTTGGGGTTTTAAACAACTACTAACGGCAAATCTTCCTCTCCAAGGAAAATATTTTCCAGATGACGCCAGGCTGCAAAATCGTTTCTCGAACAACAGGGAGACCCAGATGCCCGCAGTGTGGAAAAACTCTCGACGCTGCTTCATAGAACTGTGAGAAGCCTAGTATATTTACAGCTTTGTTAAAAGTTACAATAATCACTGAATCACACATAAAAAAAAAAAAAAACTGATGCAAAAAAGGCTAAGCTTCTCTCGAGACGGATTGCGTGAAGCGGTTAGTTGCTGGATTCTCATGTAACGTCCGATGCTTCTAAAAGAAGGCAGAACTTAAGGCTCTTCCAATTTTTGCTGTAACTGGAATGAAACTTTTTCAAACTGAACTTTTATGATTACTGGCAGACTTTTAAGATTCCAGCAGATCCTCGGATCAGACCGGGACTGTTCTGGTCAGAGCCGAAGTTTTTTCCAGATGCTTTTTTTGGACTGGGCCAAAGCTTCAGTCACTATCCAAACTCGCTCTTTGTTGCCAGACGCCACATTCGGGCCAGGCTGGAGGGGCGTGAAGTGAAGACGGGGCGCCTCAAAAATGAGAGCTCCTTCCAGCCTCGGAAAAGCGGAGGATGAATTGTAATACCAAAGGACTTAGCCTGCCCGGTCGTGGGAAATTCCGTGGGGTGCAAGCAGCAGCTTCTGGAGCAGGAAGAAGATAAGAGGAGTCTCAATCGTAGTTTTGTCCAGTATGGACAGTGTTATTCCAAGTCTGTAGGGGGCGTTTTAAGGACCAATAAAGTTCAGAAAGTCAGCTCTGGAGGGACCTCGTCGGCTTTGTCATCCCGCGACTTTTAATCAGCTCCGACTGCTTAGATCGGGGAAGGACAGGGTCGGTAGGCGTGCAATCGGTTTACGCTCGATCGCCAGATCGGCGCTTTGGTTGCCATTGCTTCCCAAAGCATACGTCGTACCACTGGGAGCCCTGAAGGATGTGCCTGGAATATATATTGGGGTCTTGGGGTACTTCCGTGTTCTGCTAAACCTAAAGTCGGCAGAAGGCCTGGACAACGTATCGAGTGTCAGCTCAACCGTACGACTAAATTGCATGCGTCGAAAAAGCCAACCGCTCACTGTTTACGCTCGCTGGCACGGGCCGGGCGCCGGGATGCGACCCGACCGTTTTCACACCATCGCGACACGCCGACCTCACCGAAAGCCTGGTTCACCACGCGAGATCAGACGCTATCGCCAGTACTCCGCGACCCAAGTCCTGCATCCGCTACCGCGTGATTTGAGGAACGCCAATGAGAAGCGACGGTGCCGGCCGGTCCGTTTGAGTCGATCCCACCATCCCGACATTGCCGACCGAGCTGGTTTGTAAGTTAAATCGGTGCTCAAGCATTCAGGTATTGCCACGACACGACGCGCTGACGCATGATTAAGCAGAAACTCCCCCAAAATGGTCGCACGAGTGAAAAATCAGCTGAAAGTGGGCCGGAAATCGCAGTGTAAGCCCAGCCTAAAAGCCGGTATTGGATCAGTACGTTACTGAACGTTGTTAGAGAGCAACTTTATTGGACTGATGACCTTACCCAATATCAGGGGCATTCCCAGGTGGTTAAAGTGTCCTGTGATTGTCAGCGTTAAGCACTTTAGATCTGTAGATCTCTATTTTTGGGTCAGTAAAGTGCAACGAGTAACGAGTCCTGAGCGAATATGATCTAGCCTTGCAGCACGTCTGGAACCATTTCCGCTGACGCTCTCGTTAGTAGGTCATCGAAGCTTGTTCAGCGTCAGAGAGAGTTGTCATGGTTCTGGTTCTGCGCTTGGGTGTTAAATCAATGGGATCGAACTAAATATGGACCACGAGTACACCGTGAAACACGGACGTATGGGTCAGTGGGGGTGGGGCGCCCGCGGTTTATGGGGCACGTAGGGGTTGTGTAACGGTTAAAGAGTGGCTTTAGGGATTCGCAGCATCGCTGGTACAAATAGCGGAGGAGTAAAAGGCGTTGGTACTTAAAACTACGCCAGGCATCGCCTCCGGTTCGCGGAGAGTAGGATAACAGCCAGCACACCTGCTTACCTTCTCGCCGCGCTGCAGACGCGTTTTCCTTTTCTTTCGTGCCTACTCATTCCTACGTCCGACCTAACAATCTGATAGTCCAATCCTTCCAGAGCGGGTATTAAACCTTGGCTGAACCGTCAGGTCTGGATCCAAAAGTCGTGAGCCTCAAGTCTGTGGGTCTTCTTTTCTGTTCTTTTTTCCTAGCCTTTTCCCCTCCACGCCTTTAACCGGTAATATCATTCAGCACCCCCAACCCACTTTCCTTGGCACCGCTTATTAAGCCCTCGCTTTCTCCCCATGTTGTCACCAGCAGCTGAAGGACTCCAAAGCCCTCTCGGTTCATGAGAACCTTCCCGTTTCTATGGCCACTCGTCCTTCCGGTGACTGAGTGTCAAGGGCTATTGAGTTCCATATCGCTGACTGCATTATCACTAAAGCTCCCTCACCACCTCTTTTTCGTGATTCTTTCTGTCTCTTAACGCTGCCCCCCCACTCCTTTCCCTTTCCCCGGACCCTCACTAACCTGCTCTTCCATGCACCTTATACCCACCCCACCGCCTCCTTTACAGCGAGCAGCTGTCACACTCGACTACCAGTTTTTTTTCCCCAAACTTCGGGGAACAAGTCGGTAGGACTCGAAGGCCACGACAACACACGACAAAACAGGGTGCCGGTCGCCCTTCGTGAAACTCCTCGCTAAATCTTATCGATTGTCCGGCTTCAGCCACGACAAATCGACACATTTGTCGCGAACCACTATATAAATCACCGAACGTAATATAATCCGAAATCAAGCGCTTTCGCCGGCACTGCTGCTGGCGGCTTGGAAATAAGATCTAATGGACGTACGGAGTTTCTTCGCAGGACGCACTTTTTGCCGAGCCGGTGAGGTTCGCAAGATCGCCGTCGGTGCTCGGTTTGCAAAGCGCTTCCCGCAGATTGCAGAGCGTTATTTTGTGGTGATATATGCAGTGGAGACATATGGCACCCTTCTGAGTGGGGTTTCCTCGCCCTCCCCCTCTCCCCTGCTTTGCATCGGGAGAGCTGCTGGTTGTGTCTACGCCCAGAAAAGCGGTTCTCTGCAGACTTGAAGGCGTAGTGAAGACTGAAGTAAGTGTGTGTGGCGTGTGGTGATCTCAGCTCCGTTGTGATGGAAACTCCTCCTGAAGTAAATTGTGACTCAAACCAGACGGGAATAAATACACACTGATACGTTACCACACGCTGCATATTGATCCGCACAACACGGCATTGCGTTTCCAGGTTGAGTTTGTTTAGTGAAGGCACGATAGCTTATACTCCAGCTTGGGATTAAAGCTGGCTTAGAGTTGAGGTTCGGTGTGAATCGGAGCTGGGCTTTGTGTTTGCGTAAAAGATTTGGTATGGTAGTTTGGGACTGCATGGAGATTTGGACTAGAGATAACGGTTTGGGTTTGGATCGGAGTTGCGGTTTGGGTTTGGATCTGAGTTGTTCTGGAGTTGTTTGGAGTTGTTCTGGTTTGGATCGGAGTTGCTGTTGGGTTTGGATCGGAGTTGCGGTTTGCGTTTGGATCAGAGTTGTTCTGGAGTTGTTTGGAGTTGCTGTTGGATTTGGAACGGAGTTGCTGTTGGGTTTGAATCAAGCTGCGTTTGGGCTTGGATCAGAGTTGTTCTGGAGTGTTTGAGCAAGGATTTGGAACGGAGTTGCTGTTGGGTTTGAATCGAAGTTGCGGTCTGCGTTTAAAGCTAAGTTGTAGTTTGGATTTAAATCTGTTATGGTTTGGATTTAAATCGAAGTTGTAGTTTGGGTTTAAATTTAAGTTGTAGTTTAAATAATCAGTTGTAGTTTGGATTTAAATTGAAGTTGTGGTTTGGATTTAAATCTAAGTTGTAGTTTAGGTTTGATTCTGAGTTGTAGTTTGGGTTTGATTTGGAGTTGTAGTTTGCGTTTAAATCGAAGTTATAGTTTGGGTTTAAATCTTAAGTTGTAGTTTAGGTTTGAATCGAAGTTGTGGGTCTCAGTTTGAAATCTGCTGTAGTTTCTGCTTAAATCAAAGTTGTATTTGGGTTTAAACTTAAAGTTGTGGTTTGATTTAAATCTGTTAGGTTTCGATTTAAATCTGTTGTAGCTTGCTTAAATCTAAGTTGTAGTTTAGTTTGATTCGGAATTGTAGTTTGCGTTTAAATCTAAGTTGTAGTTTGGGTTTAAATCTTAAGTTGTAGTTTGGGTTTGAATTGAAGTTGTGGTCTCAGTTTAAATCTAAGTTGTAGTTTGGGTTTAAATTTTAGTTGTGGTTTGGGTTTGAATCTAAGTTGTAGTTTGGGTTTGAATTTTAAGTTGTAGTTTGGGTTTGAACCCAAGTTTAGTTTAAGCCAAATCAAGTTGTAGTTTGTCAAATTTTTGTTGTAGTTTTGGGTTTAAATCAACAGAGTTGTGGTTTGGCTTGAATCTAAGTTGTAGTTTGGATTTAAATCTAAGTTGTAGTTTGGGTTTAAACTAAGTTGTAGTTTGGGTTTAAATCTTAAGTTGTAGTTTGGGTTGAATCTAAGCTGTAGTTTATTGAATAACCTAAGTTAGTTTGAAGTTGAATTTTGTTGTAGAAGTCATTTCTGACACGAAGTTACTGCTTGGATTGATTGAGTTTTGTTTTGGCTTAGCTGCGTCCAGCTGGTTCAGATCGGGTTGAGTCAGTTTTGAATGACCGTTGACGCTGTGGGTTTGACCAGTTGGGGTTGAGTTTTGCAATTCCCAAATGTTGAGGTTATAGAAAGCAGTGCTGTTGATGGTACCACGCTTTTAACGATCACTCTCATCTGTAGCTTCACGATACTACGACGGTCCACATTGTTGCAGTTTACAACTGTCGAGAAGGCACAGAAGAGAAGGTGTTTTGCAGATGCTTGCGTGTGTGTGTGGAGATCCCATTTGTTTGAGACACTTTGTTGGCAGTGGTGATAGAGATGTACAGTGTGAAACA
Source organism: Distichodus sexfasciatus (assembly GCA_032718565.1). Lineage (NCBI taxonomy): Eukaryota > Metazoa > Chordata > Actinopteri > Characiformes > Distichodontidae > Distichodus > Distichodus sexfasciatus. The sequence continues at coordinate 1,146,571 of JAVGVS010000110.1, forward strand.
GAGGGGAGTGTATGTGTGAGGGTGAGTGTGTAAGAGGAGCAGAGGTAAGTGATGTGAGAGATATGAGTGTGGGGAGGTATGTGTGTGAGTAAGAGGAGATCAGCAAGCTGAGGTATATAACAGTGTGTGAGTGTATATGTGAGTGTGTGTGTGTGTTGAGCATGTATGTGTGTGAGTGGGGCAGAGGGAGGCGATGGGGAGGGTAAAGGCAGAGCAAGTGAGGCAGAGGTGTGTTGAGCAGGGGAGTGTGTGTGTGGGAGGGAGGTGTGAGTGTGTGTGTGTGTGTGAGTGAGTGTGTGTGAGTGTGTGGTGAGTGTGTGGGAGGTGAGTGTGTGTGTCTGAAAAACAGCATCAGTCGGTTGTGTCCATGGAATCGGTCGGAGTCAAGGTCTCATGGCACAAAAAGGGTACAGCCTCTGTGGTGGGACAGCTAGAGCCGGGCTAGTTTCCGAAGCCTGAGTCCCAAGCCCATCTCCAGGCTCAATAGCCAGTCCATGGAGACTGCAGTTTGACCAAGAGTCTGGTAACAACACTGAGGACTTGCAGTGCCTTGAAAGTTGTCATTTCCCAGTCTCTCTCTCTCTTCGTCACACACTGCCTGTTTTTCACTCGTTCCTAATTAGCTTTTCGGTCACTGCCCTGGAACATGTGGTTTTAGGTCAGGATTAAAGTTATGCCTGGGGCTTGGTTTGGGATTCAGATTGCAGTTTGGATTATGGTTTAAATTCGAATCCTGGCTTTGCTTTGGATTATAGTTTGTTAGGATTTGCCTCAGACCATAGCCTGTGACCAGTACGCTTTGGTTTTGGATTAGAGTTTTGGTTTGGTTTTAGATTAGAATTGTGATCAGAGTTTGTTTCGTTAGGATTAGAGTTTAAGTTAGTATAATGGCTCGGGTTTGGATTAGGATTTGCCTGTCTCTCATATTATGGCTCGGGTTTGAGTTAGTATAGTATTATGGCTCGGGTTTGGATTAGGATTATGGTTTGGATTAGTTTTATGACTTGGGTTTGGATTGGTTTGGATTAGGTTTAGGGTTTGGATTAGCACTATGGCTCAGGTTGGAGTTAGGATTAGTATTATGGCTCGGGCCTCTGAAGCAGGATTAGGCCTGGATTAGGGTCTATCAGCACCATGGTCCAGGCTGAGCAGGAATTAGCATTATGGCCCGGTCGAAGTTGCATTAGTATTATGGCCTCGGCTCTTGAATTTTAGGATTGTGCCTTTCTGATTAGCATTATGGCCTCGGCTTCCTGGGATTAGGATTGCGTGATTTGGGACTAGTATTATGGCCTCGGCTCTGGGATTAGGCTCAACGGTGTGCTATAACTCGAGACGGTGATCAGATTATGTCTTATGGTTCAGGCTGGATTTGTGATTAGTGATTATGGCTCAGGATTAAATGATTAGCATTGTGCGGCCCTGGCTTGACCAGGATTAGGGTTTATCATGTTATGCTGCCTGGGAATTTGCATTAGCTAGATTATTAGTATTATGGGGTCTATTGATTAGTTTTAGGGGCTTGGATTAGCACCATGTGGCTCAGGTTGTTGGGATTTAGCATTACAGACTCGAAGCTATTTTAGGATTAGGGTTCGGATTACATTTCTATTGTGGGTTTAAGGAAGGACCTGGATTAGAATTAACTTAACTACGACACGCTCAGCGGACGCGTCAAGAGAACGCCAATGCCAGCCACGCTGCCGCATAACCGCTTCTGAGCTGCTATATATCTTCGCACGCCACCAGCTAATGTTTACCGCCGCTTTTTTTTCCATGCTTGCGGCCAAATCTTTCATCATACGTTCGCCATTACGTTTGTTAAGCGTTTATGCCAAGCCACGATCGCCAAAGATGCTTCGGTTTATTCAACGCCATTGTGGCACAGTGTAATAAAGTCAGATCAATTTTAGGAGCGACGCTATCGCCGCCACATTTTTCTCGCTAAAAATATCGCATCGTTTTTATCGCCACACCACGTTTCTAAGATACTTTAATTGGTTGTTAATACTAAAAACGAATCAGTTAGAGCCTGCCTTTGTAATAACTGCATTTAAATCGTTAGAAATGGTACGGCAAATCCCTCGGCGGAGATTTGAAAGGCCGCGTGTTTTTGCTAGCGGTATATTAACATCTCTCATTAGTTCCAGTTATGATTTTTGCCAGTGTTATTCCTGCGAGGCCAAAGGCAGCCCCCGACTCTCGGCTTCAGCTGCAAAACAAAACGAGATTTAGGAGCTGTTAAACTCCACACCGGACAAAGCTGCAAGATGAGAGGCTCTGTTACACGTTACTCACATATGTCCTTTCAGAAATTCCACGTTTTTGTTTCTTTTAATGTAGAAATGAACATATTTTGTGGAAGTCGCTCATTTCCGCACTGTTAAACTCAGTTTTCATTGATCCCAGCTAATATCCGACCTATTTGAGATTCCGATTTTCATGAGCCACCAACGATAATCGTCAACGTCCGGCGTCCCTAAGCGTTAGCTTCTTCTTAAATGTTTGAGAATTTCGCAATTTCCCTAATAAACATATCAACAAAAATAACAGGTCTTTTTCACGACGTTCAGTGTGTTTTTTCAGAAAAGAAATATTCCTCACGGCCAGGGGTTCGAGGATTTGGGATTGATTGGCCCCCGCCTGACCCCCTGACCGCGCAGCCTGGGCTTCCTGCAGGCTTCCTGACTGCTGCATTAAGTGCTTGGGAGGCGTACCGTACGCGTCTCTGATCGCGACCATCTTGTGTTTCTCGGGCGTGGCGCTTTTCTGCGGAGGGCACGCGGGCTCTCACTGACCCTCACCATCTCGAGACTCCACTTCCAAGATCACCAGCCACCACGCCTGCGCCACCGACATGGGTACACATTATACAACTGTAAACTGTGAGAAGACCTAATGTTTTGACTAACACACACACACACGACTATGGGGCACTTGGTATCGTAACGGTTAGGGAGTTGATCTTGATCTTCAGTCCAGCCTCTCTGTTTTCATTGGTTCATTAAATTCGCCACATATGTATCCCGGTTGTAACCAGGAAGGACGCACCGCTGCCGGGACGCTTCCGGGCGATCAAACGCACGCGCCAACGGCCCGGTCTGTTCGGGTCCCGTCCTCTCAAACGAAGGCTCAAATCAGGAGAGCGCCAGCGCCGTTTCAGTCGCTTTCTCTCTTCGCTAGCCAGTCAGAATCGGAAAAGAAAGGGGGCGGACAGCTAACCGTGGGGACTTCCCCCGCTGTTTATTCATTCCCATGCAGCCACCCTCACGCCAAGGACGGAAGTGAGCTGCCCAGTTCAAACGCCGAGACGCGATGCTTTTGTAAAGACGGTTCGGCTTTTGCGGGCGGCAACCCCGATCTCAAAAAGAACGCTATATATCAAGCGGCAACGGCAGGAACTAACCGTGACGTTGAACCGAAAGCAACAAACGCGGAGGGAACGTGACGAGAAAGCGCGCCTTAAAGCTTTTGACCGCCTCAAGAAAACAAAAACGGGCGGCTTTTACTTTGGTTCGTGGACGGAAACCCATTTTAAGAGGCCTTGAGTATATGTTTACGAGATTTTTGGGCTGTTGGGACGGAAGAAAGCTCAGTAAAAGGCGGCAGCCAATATTTCTCTCGCTCTCGCTGGCTTTGAACAGCAACGTCGGGTTAGCAGTTGGTTTGTTTTAATATTTGGTTCTCGAGATCGACCCTATAATGGAGGCTTTCATTAATTGGAGAGACTGTCCAAGACCCTAATTTGCTCCCCCTGCTGCAGGAGACAGATCGTCTTGGAAGAGAATCATCACCTGTTGTCAGTCGAAAAGTAAACCTGAGCTTCAGGTTTCCACTTGTTTGGGTTCCGAGATCCACAGCCGCGCGCCGAGTTCGAGAATATTTACAGTTGGGTCAGAAGAAGACAGGCTTTCGTTTCTGTGTTTTTTTTTTGCAGAATCCAGCTGCTGCAGTACATCATCTACGGAATTGCGTCCTTCTTCTTCCTGTACGGCATCATTCTGCTGGCCGAGGGCTTCTACACCACAAGCGCCGTCAAAGAGCTGCACAGCGAATTCAAGACCACCATCTGCGGCCGCTGCATCAGCGCGATGGTGAGCCGAGACCTCGGAAAAACCGACACGTTGGGGGCTCATAGGTGGAACGCTTTTGTAAAGGTTTCTGTTTTGAGGTCACGCTTCGCCGTAACACGGGCATTTTCCGCCTCGCAGTTCGTGTTCCTGACGTACGTCCTCGGCATCGCCTGGCTGGGCGTTTTCGGCTTCTCGGCGGTGCCCGTGTTCCTGTTCTACAACATGTGGACGACGTGCGGGACCTTGCGCGCCACCGCCTCCGACGTCTCCGCCGGCCTGCCCGCTAACGGCTCCATCTGCGTGGACATGAGGCAGTACGGTACGTCTCTGCCGTAAAGACGGGTTTCTGTTTTCGGTTCAGAAAGTCCAATTCCCGCAACGTTTCGCTGCATTTGTCTTCACAGGAATCATCCCGTGGAACGCCACTCCGGGTGTGGCTTGCGGCTCGGCGCTGCTCGAGATTTGCAAGAGCAACGAGGTATTCGAGAAACTTAACAGGTTAACGGCGGTAAAAAGCCGTCGTCTGCGTTCTCTGTTTACTTCGACGACGTTTCGATTCACTGTTGACACGTTTTCCAATGAGTTTTTATCATCCATGGTAAATATCAGGGCTGCACGATACGAGAATTTATCGGCCGATGCCGATATCCGAGATTTTTTTTCGTGCTTGTATCTGCCGACGCCGATACCGATAAAGGAGGAGGCTAGAGACGAGTGCGTAAAGTCAAGAGAATTTGCTCGGCAAATTTGTAAAGTCACCGTGCACAATTTGGCACCAAATTAACGCCAAAACTCTGGACATTTCTAACACGAGCGAGCGCGAAAAGTGCCAAAACCGCAATTAATCAGCCGAATCTCTCCGATATTATCATGCGTCCCTTGTTAATATTTTTTGGTGCATGATTTTGGGAACAAAGTCATGACTCAACATCTGATATTTGTCCCCGAGCAAAGACGTGTGAGCTTGTTTGTTCCGTTTCTTTTACAGTTCTACCTTTCCTACCATCTCTACATCGTCGCTTGTGCCGGAGCCGGGGCCACGGTGATTGCTCTGGTAAGTCTGAGAAGATTCTAGAACGTAGAAGTCCCTCGTGACTCCCATCTCCGGCAAACCCATCTCTGCAGCAGCTCCCGTTAGCTGTTTAGTTAGCTGGAAGCTGCGGGGTCTTTTCTTTCAAAACGCTGCACATTTTTGTGATAATACAGAGACGGAAAAGGCTAGTGGAGGTCGGTCAGTTTTTCCTAGTCCGGTTCAGTGACACCAAATCAACCCATGACCCCCACACAGACGCATTAAGATGTTATCCAGGGGGTTGTACAGGACTCCGAGGAGGCCTCATTTTTTAGACTATGTCTGTGTTGTTATAATTATCGTTTTATCACAAAAAAAAAAAGATGGTTGATTGATTTCTTAATTATTTGTCAGTCAATTAAAAGCGGCGTAGTCAATCTTGGACGTGAATTTTTCAGTCAAAAATATTTCCTCTTCTTTTATTCAAAAACTAGGCCCGAATTCTCACAAAAAAGGAAAAAAATCGCAATACGAGAATGTGTCCAGCTTTCGTTGCCGCCGGGCAGAAGGAACGCTCTTAAAACGCTGGGAAGGGTCAGGGCGGGTGCTGAGTTGTACAACCGGCGGCTCAAAAACCGCCCAGATAGTTGAGTGAGAGCGACCACTGTGAGTGCTGTGGGTTTGATTAGTGTTTGGATTTTTCGTTCTCACCACCCCCCCACTTCCCTGTTCCTCTCTTCTTCTTCCCCCCTCAGCTCATCTACATGATGGCTACCACTTATAACTTTGCCCTTCTGAAGTTTAAGAGCAGAGAAGACTGTTGCACAAAGTTTTAACTCGAGTCACCGCCACTATTCCCGGCAGAAGGACCACGTAGAGAGATCTACGTAGAAAGCACGAAGAGACGAGAAAAAAAAAAATTCTACGTTCCATTACAGATATCACCGCGTGTAAATAGCGAATTATATATACAGATGTAGCATTTTAGACACGGGGGCTAACCGGGGGCGGAGCCTTAAACTGGGTGGGTGGGTGGTTGGTGGGGGCTGTGGCTAAGGGGTGGGGTTTGGAAAGGAGGAGGAGGAGGTCAACTTTTGTAGCTACGCTTCTTAAAGAGCGAGCACAAGAAGTTCTGTATGAATTGAATTTACTTAATATAAATTGTAACGGAGAGAAACGTTTCTCCAACATTTAAAACATTTTGCGGTAACATAAATCGTAGCTGTATCAGAGCTGAAATGTGCCTTTACATTTTTTTTTTTTTTTAAACTTCATTTGTAAGTCATTGTTTTTTTTTGTTTTCCTGCAATTACTCTACAAGACTACGGAGCCCCTGTAGGGACAAGTGAGAAAAAAAAATGAACACGAGTTTTCTCCTGCTCACAAGATGTTTTATAGCACGGACCTTGCGTAAACTATTGCCATGTCAGTATTAGGAGAAAATAAAAGTATTTGCAGTCAGTGCAGTTACACTTGATGTGTGTACGCACCTTGTGCGAAATTAACATATCTATCGAGTACGCAAAAACATCTTGTAAGCAAAACAGAATGTCTGTACGCAAGCAAATATCTACCGAGCACGCAGTAATGTCCTGTGAGCAAAATAAAACTAGTGTGCAGACGAAAATATTTACTGAGCATGCCCAACACTTTGAGTGCAAGCGAAAATATTTAGAGAGCATGCCCAACACTTTGAGCGCAAGCAAAATATCTACTGAGTACGCAGAAACGTCTTGTAAGCAAAGCAAAACAGTGTGCGCAAACGAAAATATTAACTGCGTATGTAAAAACACCTTGTAAGCAAAACAAAACATCTTGTGCGCAAACGGGAAAAAAAATTGAGTACGCAGAAACACCTTGTTAGCAAAACAAAACATTTTGTTCACAAACAAAAATATCATACTGAGTATGCAGTAACACCTTGTACGTGAAACAAAACTTGTGCGCAAACAAAAATATTTTCTGAGCATGCGACATCTTGTGAGTGAAACAAAACTTGTGCACGAACAAAAACTATTTATTGAGTACGCAGTAACATCTTGTGAGCAAAATAAAACTTGTGCGCAAACAAAAATATCGTCTGAGCATGCAATATCTTGAGTGAAACAAAACAACTTGTGCACAAACAAAAATGTCTACTGAGCATGCGATATCTTGTGAGTGAAACAAAACAACTTGTGCGCAAACAAAAACTATTGAGTACGCAGTAACATCTTGTGAGCAAAACAAAACAACTTGTGCGCAAACGAAAACTATTTACCGGGTACACAGAAACACCTTATTAGCAAAACAAAACTGTGCGCAAATGAAAATATTAACTGCGTATGCAAAAACACCTTGTAAGCAAAACAAAGCACTTTGTGCGCAAACAAAAATATTTACGGAGTATGCAGAAACACCTTGTTAGCAAAACAAAACATCTTGTTCACAAACAAAAATACCTTCTGAGCACGCGATATCTTGTGAGTGAAACAGAACAACTTGTGCACAGACAAAAACTATTAGCTGAGTACGCAGTAACATCTTGTGAGCAAACAAAACATCTTGTTCACAAACAAAAATACCTTCTGAGCACGCGATATCTTGTGAGTGAAACAAAACAACTTGTGCACAGACAAAACCTATCGGCTGAGTACGCAGTAACATCTTGTGAGCAAACAAAACACCCTTGTGCGCAAACGAAGATATCTACTGAGCATGCGATAACATCTTGTGAGTGAAACAAAACAACTTGTCCGCAAACGAAAACTATTAGCTGAGTACGCAGTAACATCTTGTGAGCAAACAAAACACCCTCGTGCGCAAACGAAGATATCTCCTGAGCATGCGATAACATCTTGTAAGCAAACAAAAATATCTAGTGAGTATGCAAAAACAAAAGCACCTTGTGTGCAAACGAAAATACTTACATCTCCAAACCCATTCGTTTTTTTCCTCACTTGTCCTTTTAACGGCTCTTTAGAAGCCTCACTAAGATGACGTCACGATCGCGTAGGAACCCAGGAACGTTGCTGCGTTCACAAATGACCTCGTCCTAGTAACCCCTTCACACTGGATTTCCGTCAAAACGTCACAAAGTGTCTTGATGTGTCTTGAACGCCTTCTATTTTTTTTAAAGCACTTCCCGCTGTTGTGACGTCCTTTAACCGGGATGTAGCAAGGCTGTATACATGACCTTTAACCCCCCTCCCCCCCTTTTTTTCCTTTTATTATCTAGCGGTTTCTTTATCATACGTCAATATTTTAACCCCGAAAACAGCTGCATGCCATTACTTCCCTTACTTTTTTCTAAATGTTTTGATTTTATTCAGTATTACATTTGTTTCCAAATCATTTTTTTGGAACATGTAAAAAAAAAAAAAGAGTAAATAAAAAACCAACAAAAAAACAACATCCCCAGTGGTGGTCTTCATCTTAATTTTGCCTCCGTTATTTAAATTTCTACTTATTTATGCCCCATATAGCGCTTACTAACCCGGCTTGTGCTGCCTAACCCTACCTTGCTGTCACGTTCTCATATCAGTAATCCATATTTCACCTCAACACGTTACAACCATCACCATCACGTAAAATCGGACGGTTAAATAGGTGTCATTCTGGGTTAGACGAGAGTCTGACGTTTACCGAATTTTTGGGCAGGATGATTTGACCAAAGTTAAACTAACAGTCGCTGTTATTTCACGTGTTAAACTCGTTTTTTTTTTTTTTTTTGGACGTGTTTTAGGGGAAAGAATGCAGTATTTCAACACGTCAAAAAAGCCTGAACTTTTATTGTTTGATGTGATGTAGTTTTGTTATAAACATTCATCTGTTTGGAAGTCATTCCAGCCTGTGGAAAGTTTTGTGGGCAGAATTACTGAAACTAGGGGCTTTAATACAGTTCTGACAGGAGGGATGCGGCGATTTGATGCTGATATCGGATATCCATCTGATTTCAGTCCGATACTGTCAAATATCTGGATCTGGCATCGGTAATATGGGTCGACCTTTACCGTTAAATGGTTTATGAATTGGGACGTTTTGTTAGACGTCGTTATATCGTTGGATACTGAAAGTTTCCGTGTGACCAGTATCGGTATCGAGACTGGAAAAAGTTGTATCGGTGCATCCCTAACTGAAAGAATTGAAGCTCTTTTTCTGCCCTCTTTTGATGTGAACCTTTAGTATATGTTTATTTTGTCGAAACATACTGATTCCGTTACCTGTGTTGTGTGTATTTACACGTTATATGGACAAAAGATTATTTGGGTGGGGTTAAGTTAGTTTTAGTGAAAGAGGACCCTAATAGTTTAGTTTTACCAAAACATTTTGGACGATTCTGTGGAACAAGAGGATGTGGGTTCGAATCCTACCTCCAGCACTACCATCATGGGGTCGCTAAGCAAGAGGCTTAACCTCAAGTTGCTCTCAGCAAGACTGTGCCTGAAATTAGGGGGAAAAAGGATGTTGCTATGGATAAGAGCATCTGCTGGACGCTGTAAATGTATGTTTCCATCTTGTGCACGACAAAAACGCCTTGTGCTTAAAAAAAAAAACATCTAGTGCTTATGAAAGTCTGGTGCACCATCAAAAACATCTGGCGCACAGGCCAAAACATCTGGTGCACAGACAAAAGGATCTGGTGCACAGGCAAAAACATCTGGTCCACATGCAAAAACGTCTTGTGCAAAACAAAAACGCCTTGTGCTTATGGAAAAAAAAAACATCTAGTGCTTATGAAAATCTGGTGCACAGGCAAAAATATCTTGTGCACATGCAAAAACGTCTGGTGCACAGGCCAAAACATCTGGTGCACAGGCCAAAACATCTGGTGTGAATGCAAAAACATCTGGTGCACAGGCAAAAACATCTTGTGCACAACAAAAACGCCTTGTGCTTAAAAAACATCTAGTGCTTACGAAAATCTGGTGCACAGGCAAAAACATCTTGTGCACAAGCAAAAACGTCAGATACACAACAAAAACTTCTGGTGCTAATGCAAAAACATCTGGTGCACAGACAAAAACATCTGGTGCACAGACAAAAACATCTAGTGCACAGGCCAAAACATCTGGTACACAGGCGAAAACATCTGGTACACAGGCCAAAAAACTTGGTGCACAGGCCAAAACATCTGGTGTGAATGCAAAAAACATCTGGTGCACAGGCAAAAACATCTGGTGCACAGCAGAAACTTCTGGTGCACAGGCAAAAACATCTGGTGCACAGCAGAAACTTCTGGTGCTAATGCAAAAACATCTGGTGCACAGACAGAAACATCTAGTGCACAGGCAAAAACGTCTGGTGCACAAGAAAAACATCTGGTGCACAGGCAAAAAGATCTAGTGCTCATATAAAAACATCTGGTGCACAAGGGATAACATTATCTGGACATTAGGCCAACAGGAGCTAGGTAATTAATTGAAAATTAATCAAAATTCATTGAAATTCTGTAAACAATGTAGTCTTGCTCATCTCTGCTACTTTGCAGTGTTGATGGTGTGTTGATGCACCGACCCATCAAATACATCTTGTTCCTGTAGCGCAGTGTTCCCAGTAACTTTTGTCCAAATGGCGTGTGAATGTGTGTGTTTTTGGGGGGAATGTAGCCAATGCTTGTGTCGCTCGCTTTTATTTTGCCATCGTTAACGTGCTGACGGCTTCCCCGGCTCGGCCTGTCTCTTGCAGATCCATTACCTCATGATCCTCGCGGCAAATTGGGCCTACCTGAAGGACGCGAGTCACATGCATGCGTACCAAGACATCAAAATGAAGGAGGAGCGGGAACTTCGGGACTTCCAGTCCCGCTCCAAAGAGTGCCTCAATTCGTACTCGTAAAGGATCGCCTCGCCAGGCTCCCCCACGTACAAAAATCCCAAACGAGACAAACAGAGAAAAGGCCGACCTCACGACGCTGACTAACCCTCACGCAAGCTAACAAACTAACGCGCCTGCACCACTAGCTCCTTCGTGCAGTTTGCAGGGGCTTCGTTTCTGTAAGTTTGGCTTTTCAACTCCTTCGTCTTACTCTAGCCCTTGATTTTCCCCGATCCGGTGGTTGCTGGTGAACCAAAAATATTGCACTGTTTGAACAAAAATATACAGAAGTAAACATGGCAGCTTGTCCCTTGGGCCACGTCTTGGGTTGGAACATTTTCGTTTAGTTAAGACGGACATTTTAATCATCATCATCGTCCATTTTCAAAACCCTCGGACACCGACCGATATCGCCGATACCGAGTTCGATATCCGAGTATTTCAAAATCCACCTATATATTGTCTGAGATGAATTTTTCAACGTATATAAAAAGAGATTTGGGTTGTTAACCGAGACATCGCCAAGACTGCATGAAGCGGTGCAGATTAAACACTGTTTTACAGTAATACCTCGCTTTTACGTCGTTAACCGGTTCCAGAACGCGCCATCTTAACTCGACAAAAACCATTTAATAGCGCCGTCATATAGAAATACGTCATTCAGTAATTAAACTCAAACTTTGTTTATGCTTTTTGGAAAAGTTCTTACCTTTCTCTCCTAAAAACAAGTCTTTCTCTTTTGTAACATATATACATACATTTTACCGTATTTTATGTGTTAAACATTTCCTTTTATGATATATTAGGCTTGTTATTGGTTAGTTACGCTTTTGTGTGCTTGTTTTAAATTTGTGTATGTCTGAATAAAACGACTCAGTGTGATTTTTATAGAATTTTTCCTTTAATATCCTAGAATTAGCGGCAAAACTTTAAAAAAGACGCATGTCAAAACGACGTAATCCGAGACGTTACTGTATTGTCATAAATGTACAGAAAAATGTATTCACTTTTTACTACATATAAACTCCGTTGTTGGCGTGGATTGTTGCTTAGTGCAACAAATATACAAGTTTGAATAAATACACACCAACTTTAGAGGATGAACGTTTATTTTTCTATTGCCATTTTAAGTCATTTTAGCAGTTTAACTCTCACCGTCTGATAATATCACAAAACCGGTTTATCGGTTGCGCCGAAATGCTGAATTTAAATGTGGAATTTATTCTTATAGTTAACAGTTTTTTTTGTTTAAGACCAAATTCTGAATGCGTCACGTTACATGTGTTTTTGCTCTTACAAAAGTTCAACAATTTCGATTTCATTCCAGAGAACGACTAGAACGTTGCAGGTTTGCGTTACAGAAATTTGGAAACGCCTTTGTGATGCATTAGTTTAAGCACCACTTTTCTTTTAGGAACCAACACGTCGTTATACATGTTGTTCGTTTTCTTTTTCGTTATTTTTTAACAAGGGTCCGCTTCAAAACGTCTACCTCAGAGTTTCCGCGGCAACGGTGGGAAACCACTGCGGAACGTTCCCAAGTAAAGCTGCAGATCATGTTGGTTTCTCACGTCGGCTCAGCTCGCAAAACAGTCTTAAAGACAAACGAAACCAGCTAAAAATACCTTTAAAGAAAGTACCAGAAAATACTACAAAGTCGTCACAAGGGTTTTCCAAAACGTCCACCGCGAAACGTCAGGATTTTCATGCGACACCGAAAAACCACTGAGGAGTTTTTAAAAACCTTTAATACGTTAAAAGTTTTCGTTCAGCATTTACAAAAACACTTCAGACTTTCTTTTCTTTGTGGTTAGTCTTTGTAGGATTTTCGTTTTTTCTGCCTTGACAAAAACCGCGTTTCTTAATAACATTGAAGTAAAATCTTGATGTGTGTGTACAGTGTTTGCAGTGACTTACCGCAGCCATATTTTTAGGATCTAATTGAGATTAAAAACACTGCGTTTAATCTCGATTCTCATTTTTGTATTTGGTAGGTTTGGTGATTTTTGTGCTGCTTTTTACATACATTTTATAAAACAATTTCTTGGAATTTGCAGCACATTTTTATACAAAAAGGGCTACAAAATCTCCCAATTCCAAAAAGCAAACAAACAAACAAACAAACAAACAATAGGAAACTGTTGAAAAATAGTAGTTAATACGTTTCTAGGACATTTATACTGGAAAAAAAAAATCAAAAATTGTTTTCCTGTACAGTTACTGTGGCAGAAAGTTAATTTTTAGTTGCTAGACGCGATTTCCACTCTTATTTTAATCTTTACTCGTAGCATGAAGGACACGACTGTTTATTACAGTGTTTCTCTGTTTAACAATGTTATAAACTTCATTTATCTTATTATTTTCTTATAGTCTTGAGTAGATTTTTGTTTCATAAAAATATGAAATGTGTATCACACCACTATTGTTACCTAATGGTATTCTTAATGGATATTGAGGGATTCGACTGTATTTTTAATTGGTATTTGATTGATTATTGATTATTGATGATGATATTACGATGGCATCCATTGCGTATTTGTATCCCAGTGTTGGAGTGAGTGAAATCTGACCCCGTTGTGACCAAATTATTATTATTTTTTTTTATGGTTTTCTAAAATTCATTTTGATCCATAAAATGATAATCTAATCGTCACGTCCCTAAAAAAAAAAAAAAAAAGGGCAAAACTATATTGGTGAGTAATAAAAGTTAAGAGCGGGACTTGTGTTATGTTTGTATGGAATTTTAGTAATAATTTCCACGCATGAGTTCAGCAGATTTCTCTCGGAAATTCTTTAACCAGCCTGATAACTTGCTTTTTGTAAAAAAAATAAATAAATAAATAATGATAATAAAGAAAATCTCTAGAGTCCAGTGTGATTTGTCCATCTTTTTGTATTACACCGTTTATAGAAGCGAAATGTTAATAAATTAACCAACTGAAGGACATCGTCGGTGTCGGTGAAGTGTCAACAAGAGTTGTTACAGATTCATATGAACATTATCTAAAAATGAAAAATGTGGGGTGTGTGTCCATGTATTTATCGCATTGTGGGGACCTTTTGTCCCCTAAAAATCGTTTTTTTGGGCCATGTCCACACGTACACGGGTATTTCTGAAAAAACTGAGGTTTTTCTATGCGTTTTTGGCCTTTCGTCCACACGTAAACGGCGTTTTTTGGGTCTGTGAAAACTCCGGCCAAAGTGTCGATTTTTGAATGCTCTGTTTCTGCGTTTAGGTGTGGACAAGAAAAAGGAAAATGTTGAAAAAAAACGGACCGGGGCGCGTCACAGTATGCGCCGTGTCTACATTAGTGCTGCGTCCGAAATCGCATACTACCATACCTACTTGAGTAGGTAGTACATTTGAATTTGAACGTACTGCTCTACCGTTAAAACAGTACGTTCTATATAGTATGAATGAGGGTAGTATGAATGGAATTCGGACGTACTTCATCCGCTGTGTTGATGTTGTCACGTGTCACAACAGCGCGAAAATTGAAAGAGCCCACTCTACTGCGTGAATATCAGCAATGTTGTTCGTAATGCTTACAGCTTTCATCGGCGTTTTAACGTTGACTAGATGAACAGCTCAGAGGAGGCATAGGTCAGCTGCTCACAACGTTTTTAACATAAACGCTCGTTTTTCTCGGACACCTCCGTTGCGACAAGCGACATATTTCCTAATCACTAGAAAAATCACGTTTTTCTTCTCTTAATATAATATAATTTAATATAATTTGAAATTGTCAAATTAATAAACTGAGTAAACAGTTCAACACGTGAATTCTGTGCTGTACAAATTTATTTGAATTAAAAACCCGAAGTCCACAAAACACACACACACACAGACGAAAACTAAACAGCCAAACATCCAAATTCTTGTAGACCGATTAAAAAAAATGGCCCACAAAAACGTTAAACAACACACTACGACAGCACTCAAAAACGTGGAAAATGTGGTTGGATCCTCTCAGCATTCGCCGGATCATCTTCACCAGTCAAAATCGGCTTCCTCGTTGGACGTGATGGCAGTGCTGCGGAACGAAGACGTGGCTAATCAGGTACTCACAATCACTTTAAAGCTTGTCCAAATACATACACACACACACACTGCTCACCTGTCATCTTTATTGCTTGACAGCACAACGGGATCAGAGATTTGGTTCTCCTCCTCCTCTTCTTCCTCTTCCTTTTTGGGGTTCTGCAAAACACAATATTGTAATATAGCCGCAAGCGGCGATTGCAGGGGTCCATGCAGTCTGCGGCCAAATCGGATTCTGACAAAGCTTTGCATACACGTGAAAGGCTATGTAGACACATGTGAGAAGCACATTCACACACTTGGGCCTACCATGATTGTAATGATGTTCCAGAATTCGGTGGACCCATCTATTAAGGTGTAGAATGCAAAGTTCCGAGCTGGTTGGCCAAACGGTTGAAAAGATATGTCATTCTTTGAGCTAAGAACTTTATTGACTCTTATAGCGCCCCCCCAGAGGCGGACTTCCTATGCCAAGCCCACTACATTTGTTTACATATTACAGCCATATGAAGACCTAAATAAAAAATGTGCTCGATAATTATAAAAGAAGAGTGTCTTGGGATTCAAATGACACCAGTTGCGTGCAGATTGGACAAAAATCCAGGGACTAGTTCGCAAGAGATGGTTTCGCGTATTACGCAAATTAGCGAGAAATCCAATATGGCGGAAACAGATGGGAGGGGTCTATAAAGATTCGGCTTGACCCAAGGATTAAGATGGTATACAATTTTTGAGAATCGGAGCTACGGTTCAAAAGTTATTAGGCAAAAGGCAAAGTAGCTTATTATAGCGCCACCAACTGGCATAGTGGTGCAATTTTTTTTTGCCTGAGTAGTGGGTGGCCAAGTTTCAAAGCTGTAGGTCTTACAGTTTTTGCTCCACAATGCGTTTTAAGGCAGAAAAAAAAATCAGCACAAAAACTAATAGAGTTCCAGCAGTTTCACTGCATGGACCCCTAATTATTGATATGATATTACACTGGTTAATACATAATTCATTACACAATATTACATAGAATTGCATTCCGCACTTAACAGACTATCAGATGTTCCTCGTTTAAAATTTTAATTTTAGGGATATATACTTATTTAACTTAAATGTCTTGAACAGACTGTGCAGCTTGGTGGTATCTTTTAATCAGTAGCTTAAAGCTTTGAAAAGTCGCAGTTTTCCCAACATTGTGTGTGTTTATACCTGCTCTTTCTGTCTCTCCCCCTGCTGCATCACCATCATCATATATTTATAAAGAGGATCAGCAGGGTCGGGGTCCTGCATTTTGTCCCGCTGTGTCTCCTCTCCTGAGCCTTTCTGTGTTGCTGTTGCAGCTTTCTCCACATCCATGTCCTTCGCCACATCTCTCTCCTCCGTCGCTCCCTCGCTCCTCTCCTGCCGTTGGTCCGGCACGTCTTCTTTCTCATTGCGAGCCTCCAACTGGAGCTACGGCGAGAGCCTTTATAGTTATACGTGGTTATACGATAATGTACAGTAAAACGTGGATGTTTCTCCCTCGTTACTCGTTAACCCCTGATGGATGTTCCCCCGGTTTTATTTACCAGCTCCTGTTCCAGTCTCTCCAGTTCTCTCCTCTCTCGTTCCTCAGCCTGTAGTCTCTCCGCTCGTCTCCTCTCCTCCTTCCTCTTCCACTCGTCCTGCAATCGGCGCACTTCCTCGTGATCTTCCTCCTTCTCGCCACCGCCGGCCGTCTGTAGAAGTAGAGCTGCGAAAAAAGGTGTAAACACACACTACTGATATTATCTACATGCAGATAAAATAATTACAGTAATATAAATAGCTATCACGTTAACGCAATTATAATCTAATCCTCATCCTAAACCTTAACCATGACGTAATCCTCACCCTAAACCTTAAGCATGATCCAATCCCCACCCTAAACCTTAACCACGATCTAATCCTCACCCTAAACCTTAACCACGACCTAATCCTCACCCTAAACCTTAACCACGAACTAATCCTCACCCTAAACCTTAACCACGACGTAATCAAGCACCTAAACCTTAACAACGACCTAATCAGGCACCTAAACCTTAACCATGATCAAATCCTCACCCTAAACCTTAACCATGATCTAAACCTTAACGACGAACTAATCCCCACCCTAAACCTTAACCACGATCTAATCCTCACCCTAAACCTTAACCACAATCTAATCCTCACCCTAAACCTTAACCATGATCAGATCCTCACCCTAAATCTTAACCATGATCTAATCCTCACCCTAAACCTTAACCACGATCTAATCCTCACCCTAAACCTCAACTTAAACCTAACCATAATCTAGTCCTAACCCTATTCTAATCCTAACCTTAAATGTTGACACAATAGGCAGATTTCCCGGTCGAGGATTAAGCCTAGTCCTAGACTAGCTTTGAGTTTGAATGGTAAATCTCCATTGGTACTACATCTTAGTCCAAAACTAGGCTTAATCCATGAGTAAGAAACCAGCCCAACGTAGTCCAATCCTTAATCGAATCCTAACTTTAAACCTTAACGTGATCTAACCTTTACACAAAACCTAACCATAATCTACTCCAAAGTCTAAAGGTAACCATAAACTAATCCTAACCATAAACTTAACCATAATCTAATCCTGACCCCAAAACATATCATAACCTAATTGTCATTGTAAAAACCTAAGCATAATCTACATTTAACACTAACCCTGATCATAATCTAATCCTAAAACTAGATCAAACCTAAATATAATCCAGACCCCGAACCTAGCCATAATTTAATCCTAAAACTAACTCACTCTCTGTTCCTGGATGGGCGTGGTAAGGGCTCTCCTCCTGCTGCTGCTGCCCGTGTTGGACGTCTTTAAAACCTTCCTCATGAGGAGGACTGTGATGGACGTCTTTGAAGATCTCGCTACCAGAAGGGCTACGCTGGGCGACTTCACGATTCTCTCCACGAGGAGGACTGTGCTGAGTGTTAAGGTTCTCGCCACGAGGAAGACTGTGCTGGACGTCTCGAAGATTCTCTTTCTGAGGACTGTGTTGGTCATCCTTTAAATCCTCTCCACGAGGAGGACTGTGTTGAGTGTTAAGGTTCTCGCCACGAGGAGGACTGTGCTGGACGTCTTGAAGATTCTCCTTATGAGGACTGTGTTGGTCATCCTTTAAATCCTCTCCACAAGGAGGACTGGGTTGAATGTTAAGGTTCTCGCTACGAGGAGGACTGTGCTGGACGTCTTTCCAGTTCCAGTTCTTTGGAAGAGTCTCTTGTGAGAACTGACCACTTCTGTCCCGGATGTGGTCCAAAATTACGGTCAGATCTGCAAAAAAAAACAACAAAGACAACGGACCTCAAGACAGACTGAAGACCACTGACCCCAACCATAATCTAATCCTAACCCTAAACTTAACCATAATCTATTTTTTACTGGATTAGATGAACCATAGTCTGGTTGGATTAGATTAACAAAACATAGCGAAAACCTAAATTTAACCATAACCTAATACTCACCCTAAACCTTATGAGAATCTAATCCTAACCTTAAACCTAAACCTGATATAATATGAAGCCTAAATGTAAACATAAACTAATCCTGACCCTAAACCTAATCATAACCTAATTCTCATCCTAAACCTTAACCATAGTCTACATCTAACACTAAACTTAATCATAATCCCAAAACTTACTGTATATCTAACCTAAATATAATCCTGACTCCAAGCCTAACCATAAATTAATCTTCACCCTGGACCTAACCGTAAACTAATCCTAAAACTAAACATGAACAAAACATAATGCTAACCCTAAACCTAGCCATAATCTAGTCCTACCATTAAACATAATCTAATCTTAACCTTAAACCTAGCCTAGTTTTCACAATAAACATTCCTGTAGCCTAATACTAACTCTAAAATTATCCCAAGCATAATCTAATCCCGACCCAAATGTAACCATAATCTAATCCTGACCTAAACCTAACCATAATCTAATCCTGACCCAAACATAACCATAAATCTAATACTGACATAAACCTAACCATAATCTAGGCATGACCCAAACTGTACCATAATCTATCCCCACCCAATTTAACCATAATCTAGTCCTAAACCTAACCATAACCTAATCCTGACCTAAATTTAACCATAATCTAATCCTGACCCAAACATAACCATAACCTAATCCTGAACTAAATTTAACCATAATCTAATCCTGACCCAAACATAACCATAACTCATCCTGACCCAAACATAAACCAATCTAATACTAACCCGCAAACATAACCATACTATCACTGACATAAACCTAACTATAATCTAGGCATGACCCAAAATGTACCATAATCTAATCCTAGACCCAAATTTAACCATAATTCAAAACCCCGCGGCAAATCCAGACTGTAATCTAATCCTGATCTCAAACCTAACGATAAACTAATCCTCACTTGTTCCAAACCATAATCTAATTCCAACCCTAACTATATTGTATATTGTAATCCTACCCACAAACCCCCCCAAAGCTAACGACTTCGTTAACCACAGTCTTGTCCTAAAACTAAATCTAAACTAAATATAATGGCAATTCTAAACCTAAGCATAATCTATACCAAGACTCGTTGTCCATTTAACGTCACACCGCCGTGCTGCGGTACCTGGTAGGGGCTCCGTCAGGTCCTGGATGCTGATTTTCTCTGGCTGGGGTGAAGATTCCTGGGAAGAGCTGGAGACGATCTCCTGCAGCTGTGGAGGACTGGAGGAGAGACGGCAACCAAATCAGACGCCAATCGTAAAAAAAAAAATCAAACCTAACCCTAATCTAATCCCAGTCCTAAAACTGATCTAGGCGTGTAGGAACAGGACGTCGTACCTGCGGCGCTGCCAGGTTGTGCTGTTGATCTGGGGGCTGCCCGGCGGTGTGGAGTGTGTGTTCTCTCTCGATGAAGCGGCAGGGATGGGAGACACGTTTCGTCCTGAAGCGAGGCCTGAAAACGTCAGCACCGGCCCCTCCACAACGCAGGCTCCCGCACCGTCTTCCCTACCTAGACAGACGTGAAGTTTCCATCAAAATTTAATCCATAAACATTAATCTAGTCCACATTTAAAATTTGAATCCTAAATCCTAATCCAATACCTAAGGATGTCCTAAAATTTAAATATTAATCCAATCCTGAAACAAAACCTAATTAAAATCTAAACCGCACCTTCGTAATCTAACACTTAGTCTGAATCCAGAGTTTAATCTGGATTAGAGTCTAATTCTTCACCATAGAACGCACTGGAATTTGGGTCATAAATATTAATCCGATCTTAAAACGTAGCAGGGCAAGTTTCTTGAACATGGAATAAGGCTAATCCTGGTCCAAATTAAAATACCAAAGGATGATCCACTGAAAGTCAAAGCTAGTCTAGGTTTAGGCTTAATCATAGTCTGGCCCAGCCTAACCCAAATGTAGTGAGAACCTTAAAAATCAAACTCTCCGTCTGAAACTAACCATAATCTAATCTAAAGATGCACCGAAATTTAGACCATAAATATTAATCTAATCCTAAAACTTAACCTAAACAAAATCTAGGCTCATTTTAGAACTTGAATCCAGTTCTAAATCTTAATCTAGCCATAATCTAACCCTAAGGATTAGGATAACCTAAGGATGGACTAAAAATTGAGCTATAAATATTAATCCAACCCTAAAACAAAACCTAACATAATCTGCGCCTTAAAACTTGACACTAAATCTTAATCTTAATCTGAGTCTAATTCCACCCCATAGAATGCACTGAAATATGGGCCATAAATCTTAATCCAATCTTAAAACTCACTATGAATAAACGGGATTAAAGCACCTACCGTGATAATCCTGCGACCTCGGTCGAGTTTTGGAGGCCGATACGGGTGTGGAAGACAGTCGTCGGGGCTGAGGCGGCCTGTAATTCGGCGTCGCTGGTCCCTCCGAGACGAAGGTCACCCGGTGCTGGAGGGCCGCTTTGGGCTTAGCGTATCCGATCGAACTTCTCAAGGGCAGCGCTTCGGTCACAAGGGAGTTTGCCGTGGCCGCTTTGGCCGCTCTTTTCCTGTAGCTTCTGTACGCCTCCTCGAGGGTCTCGGTTTCTCTTTCCAGCTCCCGGATCCGCTCCAACGCTTCGGTCACCACCACCACCGTGTCCGGCAGAGCCGTGTCGAGGCGGGAACGAGCCAGACGTCCCATCGCGGCCAAGCCTGGATCGCACACATGGCGGTCAAAACCCGGCCGGGCCGAGGAGAGGTCGGGGAGCGTCGCGCTTTCGGCGGGCGAGAACAAGCCGGAACGGTCTATTAGAGTGGGTTTAGAATTTCGCAAGATTTCGTTCTCCAGAGCTGCGTTGTGAAGGAACCGCGGACGGTCGCACATGCGGAGAGGAAAGGAAAGGGAAAGGGAAGGAGGTGAGGAGAGAGGGGAAAAATATGTAGGAAAGATGAAAATTAGGGGCGTAAACCACAAGAGTCATCGATAGCGTATCGATACGATTTGACGTCTGACGATATCGTCAGTTCTGCCACGATACGATTTTGATTCGATTCGGTTTAAGAGCGAGCGATTCATAGGAGACCACATTATGCCGATTTTATAGACGTTCAAACTAGGGATGCACGATATGGGAATTACTGGCTGATGCCGATTTCCGATATTTTCAAGGCTTGCATCTGCCGATGCTGAGGCCCATCAATGAGGAAGGCAGAGTTGAGCGCATAAAGACAAGATTTTTTCCTCGCCAAAGTTCCCCCGCGCACTCAGATTTGAACGCCGTACATGTGACATTTCTAAAACAGCGAGCGTGAAAGCGGAGTGGAGCGCAGGCGGAGCGCTTCCCGCCCTATGTAGTGCGCCAAGTCAAATAGGGCGCGCCATGTGCACTACCTAGCGCGTAGACAGCCATTAAGCTACAACCCTCGGCTATTTCCTGAGACGCATACTACCGTGTAGAAAAAGTATGATAACAGCGCCTTACCTGCCGTACTATTAAGTGCGGCAGTACGCGGATCGGGACGCGGCCCCGTTCACAAGATTTTGGGAACGTTCTACTGCGTGCTCCAAATTTCGGCACAAAATAACGCCGCACATTTTAAGACAGAGGGCGCGGGACATGTCTGGCACAAGCGCTACCTTTCCCACGTACAATAAAGGCGTGATAAAATATCGGCTGAAAATATCGGGCAAATCTAAGCAGCGGTCCGATTAATTATCGGCCGATTGCGATATTATCGTGCGTCACAAATTTACATGGAAATCTTCTCTTTTAATGAAAATACACATCCGGTACAATCTTAAATGATGATAAAATATGTGTGCTTTCCTTTTTGGATTGAACGTATGGGTTTGTTAATAATTGAATCGATGTATCGAGGCGGAGCTGACGAATCGTTACACCCCTAATAAATACCACCACCAACATACAGTAAACCCAAATTTGCAGATGAAGATGCAAATTTGCTTGAAAGACACAACAAGAACTAAGTGGAACGCATTCTAGGTTTCAGGAAAGCTTTCTGAAGAAGTTAACATCAAGGTCTGGGGACGTCACTTGCAGTTCTCCACAAAACTAAAGAGAGACCGGAACGGGGAGGACTGGAGAAAAAAAAAAAGGGGCGAGTGTGTGGAACCTTGCTGAGTGTGTCGCAGTTGCAGTTTGAGCTCCTCGGCGTGCTTCGACATCCACCCGGTCCTCTCGTCGCACTCCTCCATCTGGACCTTCAGCTGGACGCAGCGCTCCATCTGCAAAAAAAGGCAGACGATCCGAACTTTCCGTCCAAAGTAAAAATTGGCTAATTATTTGAAGGATTTAAAAGAAACGAGGCGTGTAATAGGACGACGACCTCCTGTTTGAGCTGGCCGTGTAACACCTCTTTCTGGTTCTCCAGCTCCTCCTTGTCCTGTATGCGGTCGTTTTCCAGCCTCATGATCTTTGCTCGCAGCTCCAGCACCTCCTGAGACGGTCTGCTCAACTCTGGACGAATGGAACACACACACACACACGTCCAGCTTATTCAACTGTCCAAATTTACCACAGTCACTTGTTTTCGGGCATGCCCACGAAGAGCAGCGTTCGGGGACGGTACCTTGCTCGGTGAGTACCTCAGTGGTACCGTTTACCCTGTAGGGAACCAGTGAAGTACGCTACTTTAGACCCGTCTTGTAAGAACGTGTATATTCAGGGTTCCTCACCTTGAAGAACTCGCTGTTTCTCCTTCTGGTTCTCCTCCAACTGCTCCTTGAGAATTCGGACCTGGGCGAGGAGCTCGAGTCGCTCGCGGCGCACGTCCCTGTAGTCCCTCATTTGATCCAGCTGGTCTCGCAGGAGAGCGTTTTGCTGGACGAGCGTGACGGCCTGCGTTCGCAACGTCTCCAATTCGGCCTGCGAGAAGGACGGATGGACCAAAGGCAGGTCATTGAGAACTCATCGGTCATTAAATCAACGCATTGTTACACCTCTAAAACGTCCGTGTACCTGAACACGCTTCAGCTCCGACACCGTTTGTTCGAAATGGTTTTTCTTCGACTCAAGGATAGCAGCTTCTTTCTGGAGGCAGACCATCTCCTCTGAGATACAGTAGAAGCATTGAACTCAAACATGTTAACGAAACGGTCACGTTGGGAAGGTCATTTCTGTGGTTTTGCGAGTCACACCTTTAATTCGGTTCTCATTTTCCAGAAGTTTTTCGGTTCTCCTGCTGTAGTCCTCTTTCAGTTCGAGCTGATGCCTGTGGGAGCAAAATTTGTCAACTCGGAATAGAAATAATCGGTGATCTTCTGATCACGGGGAGCCAACGCTCTGTTACCCTATCAACTCCCCCGTCATTTGAAGTACATTTAGCCAGCGAATGTCATCAGTTTATGGGGGTTATGTTTAGACGATCAATCAATAAATTTGTCGACCACTTCCTTGATAAGAAAATAATACACAATTGGGGATCAGCCCATATTCAGTTCACTACCTTCTGATCTCGCTGCTGAGCTTCTGGTCGTACGTCTCCTCAACGCTCTTCACGGCCAGCTCCCTCCTCCTCAGCAGCTCCTCCGTGCTCCTCACCTTCTCCTCGTGCAACTTACAGGACCTACACCACAAAGGCAAAACTCAGCCCTCAGTTTAGTTAACAATGTTTCATGTCATGTAATGTAAAACTTCAAGTAAAGGTACTTGCTAAGGCTGTGCAATTAATCGAATTTTAATTTCAATTTCAATTTCAGCTCCAAACAATCACAAAAATAATGTAATCGACAAAAAACAATTATAATTACAATTATTTTGCCACATTACGCTCTGCAAGTATACTCATATTTTGTCTTGTGTTCCGAATGACACAGGCACGCGCACTAACGCACCTTCCGAAGACTGAACGCACGTGTGTGTTTTGGTGGCGGTGTACAGTCTGAGCGGGTAAAGATGGCGGAAGGAGGAGAGCAGCATAAAGTCTTAAATAGTAACACAAAGTAAAGTGTTAAATAATCGTGATTTCAAGATTGACCAAATTAATCGTGATTATGTTTTTTTTCATAATCGAGCAGCCCTAGCACTTGCTTCGAAATGTCTGTAGGAAAAGGAAGGAGATTTAGAGGTACTAGTTCCTAAACATACTTGAGTTCTAAAAGTACATTCAGAAATTCTGGCTTTTAAATGTAAAAGTTCTTGTTCCTAACTTGGGTTTTGTTCCTACGTAACTGTACTTGCGTCTTAATGTACTTGCGTATCAAAGGTACTTGCTCCAGAATGTATTTGAGTATCAAAAACACATTTAGAAGTACCTACTAATAAATATACTTGAGTACCGAAAACACATTAAGAGGTACTTGTTAATAAATGTACATGAGTACCGAACCACGTGTACGTCAGAGTTGACGCTGGACTCACTTGTCAAACGCCTCCATCTTGTGTCTGAGCTCCGTCTCACGGCTGCTCACTGACTCCATCTCCTTCAGCAGATCCTGACGTTGAGCATAAATCTCCTTCTCCTCGATCTACACACAACAACGGTCAGATCTGTTAGATTCGCTCACTTGCAGCTGTCCACTGTCCACGCTGAAAAATCACTGCATAAAAACCTGGACTTTTGCTGTCTGTAGATAGACAGATGGACGGACGGACGGACAGATAGATAGATAGATAGATACAGACAGACAGACAGACATAGATAGACAGATAGAGTAGATAGACAGATAGATAGTTAGACAGACAGACAGAGTAGATAGACAGATACACAGACATAGACAGACAGACAGACAGACAGAGACAGACAGACAGATAGATAGATAGAGACAGACAGACAGACAGACAGACAGATACAGATACAGATACAGATACAGATACAGACAGACAGACAGACAGACAGATAGATAGATAGATAGATAGATAGATAGATAGACAGACAGATAGACAGATATACAGACATAGATAGATAGATAGATAGATAGATAGATAGATAGATAGATAGATAGATAGACAGACAGACAGACAGATAGATAGATAGATAAATAGATAAATAGATAGATAGATAGATAGATAGATAGATAGATAGATAGATAGAGACAGACAGACAGACAGACAGACAGACAGACAGACAGACAGACAGACAGATAGATACAGACAGACAGACAGACAGACAGATAGATAGATAGAGACAGACTGACAGATAGATAGATAGACAGACAGACAGACGAGTAGACACAGACAGACAGATAGATAGACAGATAGATAGAGACAGACAGACAGACAGATAGACAGATAGATAGATAGACATAGATAGATAGATAGATAGATAGATAGATAGATAGATAGATAGATAGATAGATAGATAGATAGATAGACAGAAAGATAGACAGATAGACAGATACACAGACATAGATAGACAGATAGACAGAGACAGACTGACAGATAGATAGAGACAGACAGACAGACAGACAAATAGAGTAGATAGATAGACAGACAGACAGACAGACAGACGAGAATACACAGACAGACAGACAGATAGACAGCTAGATAGATAGATAGCTAGATAGATAGATAG